>JAFVLL020016679.1:0-59859 GCA_021397915.2 Tor tambroides
AGAATTCCCAAATACCAGAAATACCATAAGTTAAATATATTAAGGTTCTACAATATATAAATATATTGTGGAAACTTAAATTCCTGTAGAGCTGCAACGATTTGTATCGTAAAAAGCGCTATACAAATAAACCTGAATTGAATTGAATTGAATTCATAGTGCCTTCCAAAACATGCAAGCTGCTCATAGCGTATGCACTTATGCACCCCTATACCATCAGAAATGCTGGCTTTTGAACTGAACGCTGATAACACGCTGGAAGGTCTCCCACCTCTTTAGCCCAGAGGACACAGCATCCGTGATTTACAACAAGAATGTCAAATTTGGACTCGTCTAACCATAGAACACTTTTCCACTTTGAAACAGTCCATTTTAAATGAGCCTTGGCTCACAGGACACGACGGCGCTTCTGGACCATGTTCACATATGGATTCCTTTTTGCATGATAGAGCTTTAGTTGGCATCTGCAGATTGTGTTTAGCGACAGTGGTTTCTGGAAGTATTCCTGGGCCCATTTAGTAATGTCAATGACAAAATCATGCCGATGAATGATGCAGTGTCGTCTGAGGGCCCAAAGACCACGGGCATCCAACAAAGTTCTTCGGCCTTGTACCTTACGCACAGAGATTTCTCCAGTTTCTCTGAATCTTTTGATGATGTTATGCACTGTAGATGATGAGATTTGCAAAGCTTTTGCAATTTGATGTTGAGGAACGTTGTTTTTAAAGTATTCCACAATCTTTTTACTCACTCTTTCACAGATTGGAGAGCCTCTGCCCATCTTTACTTCTGAGAGACTCTGCCTCTCTAAGACTTCCCTTTTATAGCTAATCATGTTACAGACCTGATGTCACTTAACTTAATTAGTTGCTAGATGCTCCCCCCTTCTGAATCTTTTCAAAATTTCTTGATCTTTTTCATCCCTTTGTTGCCCCTGTGCCAACTTTTTTGAGACCTGAAGCAGGCATCAAATTTGAAATGAGCTCATTTAGTGGATAAAAGTGTTTAAACATTTGTTATGTTCTCTATGTTCTATTGTGAATAAAATATTGGCTCATGTGATTTGAAAGTCTTTTAGTTTTCATTTTATTCAAACTTAAAAAACGTTCCAACATTTCCGGAATTCGGGTTGTATTTAATCAAACAATATTCATTCGTTTCTAGTTATTTCGAGCTATTAAAAAAGAACCGTACACGGACCCTAAAAAGACGTTAACATCGAACAGAAATATTAAACCTTTTATATAGGCTTTAAATTTATGTTAATTTTATTTTAATTTAAAATGTCAGAGTAATTACAGTATGCCTATAGGCTATTTAATTATCTCATATGGTTTTGTTGCAAGCATTTCGCTTAATCTGAACCTGCGCCGAAAGCTACATTTATGCACAGCATCACTCCGGGATCCGCCCAAGAGCCACCAGTACCTTTAAATGAAGTGCAGTGCGCCTCCCTTCACCGCGGTTAACATGAGCAGAGCTTCATACTGACAGCAGCTCTCGAGGGTGAACACTTAATTAAGCTGCAGAGCCTCTAATATAACCGGCACATATTGATTTCCTTTTTAATATAAGGGTGACGGTGTTGCTTACACGTATTTTTTTGAGGTCTGTGCTCTTACCCAAAATTCCGCTGATCCCATTTCATCTCAGGGCATTGCCTTTTAATTTATAGGCTAGATCTCAGGTGTTATGCACCATTGGATTATTCTGCCAAGTGGTGAGAGGCTTGATAACTGATATTTTTAAATACCGATACACTTTCTTCCTTCAACCGGACGCTACATCTTCGTTCTCGGACATCTCAAACGAAAGAAAGCGTCGGTTCTACTCATTCAAGGCTGGTGGAATAGGTTCTCTACAGTACAATGCTGCTAAGTTTGTATACTCTGATGACATTTGTATGGGGACTACCCGGCTTTTCTGCCTCGTACGTGCCGTGTGAGCCGTGCGATCAGAAGGCGATGTTCATGTGTCCTCCGGTGAGGATGGGGTGTCAGGTGGTGAAGGAGCCCGGCTGCGGATGCTGCTTGACCTGCGCATTGACCGAGGGGCAGGCGTGTGGAGTCTACACGGGCACTTGTGGACAGGGACTGCGCTGCTTGCCTCGGAACGGGGAGGAAAAGCCGCTGCACGCTCTACTTTACGGCAAAGGAGTTTGCACGAACGAGAAACTATACAAACCACTGCCTAGAGGTAATTTTTATTGACATGCAAAGATCATTTGTATGCAAAAAATTATTGAATATGGGGTAAACGATTTTTCTTTCTATCTATCTATCTATCTATCTATCTATCTATGCTGTATTATCTAGGTCAGGACATCCATAGCAGAAAGTCTTGTAGGATTTATTTTATCTGGATGAGTTTTTACATTTATTGAATACAGAATTAGTATTCAAATCAAATTCCTTTTCAAAAATCCCCCACCCACACACCCGCAGATCTCTCTGTCATTCTCTTTATCACACTCTTTTGCAGGCTTTAGCCTCCCCTGCCTTTCTTTTCAGCTCCATAAAAATCAGCGATTAACTCAGCTGTCAGCACTCTTAAAACTGTGATTATGCGATCTCATCACATTTACTGAAAACAGCTGCCGCAGCTATTTCACTCTGTATCTTCATCTTGCAAGACGTTAAAAATTTAGACCAGAATGGAAGGCTTGAGAATGGTTTTGACAGAGAGCGAACTGGAAGAATGAGGCGGCATTCTGAATATAATAATAATAATAAAAAAAAAGCTAAAAAAAAAAGTGTTTACATAAATGAGTTAAGACTGCTCAGATGGGACTCTATGCTGCCTCTAAATTCTGTGTAAAGATGCAGTGCTACTTAAAAGTACTATAGTTCTGACCAAAAAGAGTGATTATGTTGCTTTGGTTCAATAATAAATCACTTTCACATTTTTTATTTATTTCACGTGGTATATTTATAAATTCACAAGTCTGTAATTAAAAACTGATATTGTTGATAGAAATTAAGAAAGTGTTCCTGCAGCTATGCATAGTGATGAGATACATTTATTTGATTGAGTTCTATTTTGGCTGTGAAAACTCAGTGCTTGCATATGGAATTGTTCCCCAATTTAAAACAAAATGTATTTTTCCAGCCATTTGTCTCTGGCCTAACAGTAGTCATAGATGTGTCTCATCACTAAAAGGACAATGCAAGTTTTGAGCATACGAATTGGTAAAACATGGTTGCAATTTTCTAAAAAGTTACAAATGAATAAGATGCGGTTGCAATTTAACTAAACTGACTTAACAAAAAAAAAAAAAATTCACATACTATATTAATAAGTTGTGGGAATGATTTCTAAATACGTGGCCACAATAACTTTTTTCCCCCGCATGTCATTTGTGGGGCTCTGTATTAAACATTTTGTGTAAATGCACTCATTTGGTGCCACCTTTGTACTATAACAATGAGATTTTAGTGATAGAAGGCATGTTAACTATGTAACTGAAGACATTTAGAAGACAAAGCAGAGAGAAAGAATGAGCACACCACCTCTCCCAGGGCTGCACAGATCTCAGATTAGCATGCATTCCCAGAACAATACCCCCAGATTAGGAGACTTGGAAGTGCACTTGTCACATCTCTAAAATAAAATGTAATATCCCTCAAATAAAAGATCCGGTTAACTAATGCTTGGCAGATGATAAAACAACAGATTAAGAAAGAAGCGGAAGCACAATGTTGATTTATTCAGTGATTTCCAAGCTTTGCTGAGGTCTTTCTCCTATTTGTCAGTGATGTCATCGCAAATGGCTTGAGAGATTTGCTCATCCATTGTGACCCTGGCTGCTTAGCTTTTCCACAGAAGACACAGAAGGGACGAGGAAGGGGTCAAGCCCTTGAATCTGATTACTCACTGTACAGCTGGGCAAATGCAGTGACGTGTGATAGAGAGGAAGAGGGTATAAACTAGGCAAATTGAAGATAGCATCTGGCATCTCTGCTTACAATTAAAAGAACAGAGCCGATGGTTGAGTTCAAACTGTTGACTGCTTATTGCCATGCTTGATTTGATTCCATGACAAATGAAAATGTAACTTCCAAAACTTCCATGATAGGTTTTTACAGACTGTGTATTCAGAAATACCTGCCTTTTGCGTTTTCCAATTTAGATAACTTTTTTATAGTTTCTATAAGTTCATGGTTATATTGTGAGGAAGGCACGTTAAAGGAACACTCCACTTTTTTGAAAATAGGCTCATTTTCCAACTCCTCAAGAGTTAAACAGTTGAGTTTTACCGTTTTCGAATCCATTCAGCCGATCTCCGGGTCTGGCGGTAGCACTTTTAGCATAGCTTAGCATAGATCATTGAATCTGATTAGACCGTTAGCGTCTTGCTCAAAAATGACCAAAGAGTTTCAATATTTTTCCTATTTAAAACTTGACTCTTCTGTAGTTACATCATGTACTAAGACTGACGGAAAATGAAAAGTTGTGATTTTCTTGGCCGATATGGCTAGGAACTATACTCTCATTCCAGTGTAATAATCAAGGAACTTTGCTGTAGGAAAAACATCGAAACTCTTTGGTAACGGTCTAATCACATTCAATGATCTATGCAAAGCTACGCTAAAAGTGCTACCGCCAGACCCAGAGATCAGCTAAATGGATTCGAAAACGGTAAAACTCAACTGTTTTACTCTTGGGGAGTTGGAAAATGAGCCTGTTTTCAAAAGAAGTGGAGTGTTCCTTTAAATTAAATATGCTTGACAGAGTTATTTTCACTAATAAAGTTTTCATTATGAGATGACATCTCGAGAAAGCCAACAGCTTAAAAAAAACCCCAGAAATCTGTTGATCGGTTGTCTGAGTATTGGCTCACTCTCAGTCTTGCTAAGTCTTCTTTACAAGCAGTATTCCAATAAACTGAGCAGCAACATTCTCAGTGTATATGCTGTAAGACCAGTGCAGGAAGATAAAAGTCTTTCTTGTGGATAGATAATGACAAAGTGACTGTAATCAACTTGAAGCATACCTGTCCATTGTGGCCTTAAATCAATGGTCTTGATTGTTTTGTGATTGACATACAGGCGTCTTGACAGTGCAAACAACCCTGGTGTATTTGTTACATGATATCAGTTATACCATTGCATCTGATTATTGTCCTCTTCTCAGATCGTGAGTCACATGAAGACACCCACATTACAGAGGTAACAGAGGATCTTCCTCCCCAGGCCAAAGTTCCATTATTCCAACGAGACCACATTAACAGCAAGAAGGCTCAGGCCATGAGAAAGGATCAGAAGAGACAGGAGGCTAAACTCAGGATCAGGGGCAATTTTGAATACCCGCTCTTCAGAAAGGACAAACATCAGTCTGACATTGTACGTTTGTTCATCCACATTCATCTGATGTTAGTGAAAAACACCAATGTTTTCATGCTGTTTCTGTTATGTTAATGTTTAAATTAATGCCTAAAACCTATTCCAGACTGTTCTATTAATGGTATATCTGCTAACTGCAGGGTCCATGCCGAAGAAAGCTGGATGGAATTATCCAGAGGATGAAGGACAACTCAAGAGTCGTGGCTCTTTCACTGTACCTGCCTAACTGTGATAAGAAAGGCTTCTTCAAGCGCAAACAGGTTAGTTCTGCCCTTCAGCATGTTTATAGATGTCAGCTACTGGCAAGCTTAGTTGTCAGAAAGTTTTCTTTCCTATAAACACATGGCTCTTGGCTGAGGGCAGGGTCAAGTTACATTGCTTACTTTGTGATATCCATTTTTGGTTTTATGTCATAGTGTAAACCCTCCAGGGGGCGCAAGCGAGGAATCTGCTGGTGTGTAAACAAGCATGGAGTTCAGATGCCGGGCACTGACTTTAATGGAGGCAACATCCAATGCAAAGATCTTGAAAGCAACAGCAACAACAGCGAATGAGACAACTCAAATTTGGTCACGTAACAATGACATTGTACACTCACTTTCATCTACCATATTATGTGATTTGCCAATTATTTCTAATCCTAATCTTAAGAAGTCTGACCTTTATTTGTGGAAAATCCATATTACATAAAAAACAGCCTCTTTTAAAGCTAAGCAGAGGATATGCTCAATACACGCAACAGTTATTGAATCCTGCAATTGTCCTTTTTGGTCTTCATGTGTCATTAAGGTTGGTGGGATATATCAAGTATCATTTGGGAAATGTACTAGAGTCATGGACTAGTTTCCACTATATCTTATCATAGACATCTTAGAAGGTTTTATGAGCTTAAAGGAACAGTTCACCCAAAATTGAAAATTCTGTCATTATTTACCCACCCTAATGTTGTTTTATACCTATATGCAGAGCTGGGTAGTAACTGATTACATGTAATCTGGATTACGTAATCAGATTCCAAAAATTAAGTATTAGTAATTAAAGTAAGTTACATTTTAAAATACTCGTAATCAGACTACAGTTACTTTTTTATTGATTACGTGATTACATATTATTCATACAATAGCAATAAATTATTCAGAATTGATTGATTCTCTCTAATTCCTCTTTTTTATCTTTTAAATTTTCTTTTCTAAAATAGTCTACCACTTATATACACTAAGAAAGTCCAGTTTTGTGGACATTCACACAGAGATCAGTCATTAGTCAGGTGCAACACAGCATTTGACCAAAGGATTTACAAAAATCATTTCAGGTTAAACATAAAATATTTCTTCTTTTTTAATAAGTGAATTATTTTGATTGTTATTTTTAAATTATTTATTTTAATTTTACGTTTTTTTTTTTTTTTTACATCATTATGGTATAAGATTATCCTAATAAACGAGTTAGATCAAAATTAATCTAAAAAGTAATCTAAAAGTAATCTGATTATATTACCTAAAATGTGTAATGTAATGGATTACGTTACTGACTACAATTTTTGTTATGTAATCTGAAATCAGTAACGGATTACAATTTGTAAATAATCTACCCAGCTCTGCCTATATGACACTCCTTCTTCTTTGGAATGCAAAATAAGATTTCCAACAGTTTTGTCCCTACAATTTAAGTCAGCTGGGTCTAAAACATTGGACCTATTGTGTGTACTTTTGTCTTCCACAGGAAAAAATAAAACGCATACGATTTTGGAATGACAAGTTGAGTTGAATGATGGCAGAATTTGCATTTTGGGTGAACTACCCCATATAGTAATATCACTGTTTCATATGACTTTGCTTTTGTCCATGGCACAGCACTTATTCACTGAATAGTACTTGTATAGTATTCACATACTGTGTTTATCAGTTGTTTTGTACAACCCTTTCCAAAGGTTTCAGCACATTAGTTTATTGTCTTGGCACATTGTTTTGCCATTCCTGAATGATATAGGGAAATTTATATTCTAATAACCACTGTTTTAGGGC
The DNA here is from genome assembly GCA_021397915.2 of Tor tambroides. Classification (NCBI taxonomy): domain Eukaryota; kingdom Metazoa; phylum Chordata; class Actinopteri; order Cypriniformes; family Cyprinidae; genus Tor; species Tor tambroides. The sequence continues at coordinate 7,367 of JAFVLL020016679.1, forward strand.
ATTGTAAAAACAAACGCCCTATGAAAGAAAGTGAAGCACAACCTCTCAATAAGCTTACACACACATATAAACACATGCAGTTTATATAAATCACTACGGAATAAGAAAGACTCAACATTTGAATGCACAATGGTGACAAAACAACCAGCCACTTTTCTATTTTTTCAATCTTTAACAGATCAGGGTCCTTGGGTTCTTATGGAAATCTCAGTGCCTTTTTCTACTCAAATATTTGAATACTAATTTACATCAAAGGCATCAAAGGGGCCACAGAGGGAAAACACAAACACTCAAAATGCTGACCTTTAGTTTGCAGGAGTGTAGATTCAAAAAAAGCAAATTCAGTATACTTAAAAAGTAGGCAAATTGAGATTATTTGCATTATGAAAATGCCATAGTAGTACAGTACCAAAGGTACTATTAGGTGATGGCCCACAGACTTGAATTTGGTGCAACCACATTTTCCACCTAATGGTATCAAAAATATGCTCTTCATGCTTATGAGATTATTTGCATTGCATGTGTGACGTATGTATCAGATCAGAGGCTGACAACAGTTCAGAATTGTTCCCTGTTTGCAGAATTGTAGAAAGCCCTCTGTCATCCTCACCTGTAAACCAGATTGACTGATTGATTTTATTTTAGCCATAATCCTAAAAGTTTCTTGGCTGATTCTATGAGATTTTTAAAGGACAATATTACTCTTGTTACTCTTGAATAACATGGAAAGGATTCTGAATGATAACACTCAATGTGGTGGAGTTAGGCTCACTGTTGAGACAAAATACAAAGCAGAGCAGTGTGACAAGTTAGTATAGATTCTTATTCTTTTTAATTTAATAGTTTATTTAATATGAGCCCAAATCAATATGGATGATCAAATTCTTTGAATCACATCTAAATACCTGTGTGCAATATTTATTTGCCATGTAATTTATGTACTCTTATTTTTGTCTCTTTTGTAAAGACAAAACATTTATTTAATAAATACATGAATATAAAGATATTCAGATAAAACAATAGAAACTGTTTTTATTTGTATGTGAACTGTGCTTCATCAGATACAATTTGAGAAGAGCATACTCATGGGAGTAATTTCAAATATTTAATTGGTGCATCACTAATTACATTTGCAGCATGTTATATATATATATATATTCGATTTTATATATAAATTCTAGTTAATGTGTTTGTTCTGTTTTCATGAATGATTTGAGGACACCTATGACTTTTGTCACTTGAAAAAAAAAACCCTGCAAATAATACCTTGAAATACTTCTTTATTTGTGTACATGTAAAACATTGGGTCCAAAATACCAAGTGACAATGACACCTAACAGCAAGGTTGAACTGTGTATAAAATTTGCACAAAGTAAATCACAATGTTAAGTTAAAATAGTTAGTGAACGGCTCTATTAAATCTATTTAACACATCTTCATTTACTTTTTATGCAGCATTATATAATTATGTTATCTCTTCCTTTGTGTGACCACCAGATGTCAGTAGTTATATGCAACTGGAACAGAACGTCAACTGCATTAGTACAAACTGTGTAGACCTAGTACTACATGGTTTGAATACTCCTGATGCATTAACAGAAAATTAAGTGAATTAAGTGAAGTTTTGTTAGCATCAGGGTTTTTAAGCCAAAAGATTTTAAGACTTTATAAGCAGCCCCATATCATTTATTTCTGTAAATCTTTTAAGGTAAGGCACTAGCTCACCGACTTACGATGCAGTGCTTCAGTGTTTGTCAAAAGGAACACTGTCCTATCCAATAAAAACTATAGCATAGCACTACTATAGCATTCCTGCACAATATGAGAGGGGGCAACCTATAAAAGAAGTGTACTGAAACAAATAGCACCAGTAACATCATGAGAGAAATACAATGTCTACATCATGATTAGCACAAGATACATACGAAGCATGTGAAAGTGTTAAAGGTAAGTTTTACAATCCTAGTTATTTTCCTACAGAAAAGTAGTAGTACGAGCCTGCTAATCTCAGTCCACTGGTCATATGTCATTACTTAGCTTGGACTGAATGAATACTATCAGTTCAGTTATATCAGTACTTTAACTGTAACAATACTGTTTCAAACCATCTCAAATCTACCAGCGCAAAAAAAAAAAAAAAAAAATGTATAAACACAAGGTATATTGGTAGCTTGTTTAGAGAGTGTAAAACACTGACTCCTTTAGGGGCAAGGATGTGGGTTTGTAGGCTTGAAGGTCAAGATGGGAAGGGATAGGAAGGTTTAGGACATTGTTAGTTTTGAGGGTCCACAGAGGGATCCATGTCCTCAAGGTACTGGCTGCAGTTGGGATCACCCCTTATCAGTTGAGAGGTGGGGATGGGTCTTCCTGTGTGTGGATACACACACCAGCACTCACCACGATGTCCATTCACTGACATCTTACACTGAAACACACACAATAGTCAAATGAGCTTTTAGAACTAAGTTTAGCGTTTAAAGTTTACTTGACACATTTGTGGCCATATGATGGTTACCACAAACACATTTTTAAAAAGGCTTTTAAAAATTAAAGGTTCTTTTAAAAAGCACTTGCAATGGAAGTGAAAAGGGAATACTGAGAATAATGAAGATGTGTAACATCCTTTTTGTTTACATCAAAGTAAACAATGTGCATACTAACATGATTTTAGTGTGGAAAAATTGCTTAGTCTGTGTGAAATAAGAAAAAAAAGAAAACAAATTACAGCTCAAGAAATACAGTTTTAATAAAGGTTTTGACAGGATTCTTTAGAAAGAATTGGCACAATTCATTTCCATGATAAGTGGAATAAAATAACCTCGGTGTTTCCCTTTTCCCTTATTTTTATGCACTAAATATTGGGCCACAAAATGATTTGAACTTGTATTGAATTTGAACTTGTATAGAATATTCCTTTAAGGCATTTATTTGTTTGTATTCCTGTTAAGTTAAAAGTAAAACACGGCATTAGTGGTGCCAAGATCATGGGTTTGATTCCCAGAATGCATGAGCTGATAAGATGTATGCCTTGAATGCACTGCAGTTCACTTTGTATAAATGTTTCTGGTAAATGCATACATTTGGTTACATATAATGATTCCTTTGGATAAACAGGATAAGTTCTCCACATAAAATGCATCAACTTTGGTGCAACATCAGTTAAGGTGGGTCAGAAGCTTTAAGATCCCTCAGACTAAAGCAATAAATAAAGGATCAAGAGAGAGAGAGAGAAAGATTAAGAAAATAAGAGATGAGATGTGAGGAAAAGGAGATGGGGAGAAATGAGAGGGACGAACTCTCACTGGAGTGAAGTAAGCAGAGCTAGGTTGACAAGATTAAATAAAACAACTAGATAAATAAGCTCCTCCCGATTTGATTGTAGGATCACTAAATTGCCATGAATGTAAATGTTACATTTCTTTCTTTCTTTCTTTCTTTTTGTTTCTTTCTTTTTGTTTCTAATCTCTGGCTTTGCAAGCTTATGGTAAATGATCCATTAGATAAATTCATTTTAAAGTGGTACAAATATTCCATGTAGTCTCAGTTAACATCATGTGTTAAAAGCTGCCTGCCTGCACTGTTTTATTTAATATTAAAGAATTACCACAGTTCTTATTAAAATAGGTTTAGATGGATTATTGAAAGTCACCCTGCGAAACATGTAAACGATCCAAAAAGTATTTAATATCTACCCAGATATGGCAAATCTACAAACATTTCTGTTGCTTTGAACTAGTTGCTGCTGAATAGGGAATTAAATACCTGTTTCAGGTTGTACTGCCCCCTCTTGTCACAGTTGGGTATGTGCAGGGAATAAAGGTCCTCCAGGGGGCCCCTGTTATCTCTGAAGGGTATTTTTGCAATCCTTTCCAGCACCTGGTCAAGCTCCTGCTGACACTGGCTCTAAAACATATAAATAAATGTGTTTGAAATTTTAAATGGAGGTCAGATTGGTATGTTTGTAATGCTGTCATATTTAACATTCATTTCTCAGGTTAAAATCAAATCTACTCCCAAACGGCTTTTCTTCCCCTAAGATTTAATCACATGTGACATGTAAAATGAGCTATTCTCATTCTCTAAATTTGTAATGCACACACAGCATTAAAATCTTACTAATACATTTGTGTCATTTGTGGGTGTTTATTTTAGGTAATGGGACCTGAAAATAAATGGTGTGTGTACTGAGCTTGAAAAAACCCCCGCTTTGCACGTTACTGTGCATTTAAGTTTACAGACTGATCAGATTTGATCACTGTATTGTGGTCAAGGCCCTCAGTCAAGATAAATAAGCTCCAGAGACAATTATTAATCATAAGTCAATTGGAACAACATGTTTTGTCCAGGTTTGGAACAGCTATGGCAGATTCAGACTTTACATACAGCTTATAACATTAGAATGCAGAAATTAGTAAAAAAAAAAAAATATATATATATATATATATATATATATATATATATATATATGTATACACTGTAGACAAATATAAACTTATCTCTGCACTTCCAAATGAGCAATTCCGCACAAACATACAAATCAGAGAGAAGATCAAAACAATTTTATAGATTTTATTTATGATTTTCATCACCTACCTGTTTGGCATGCGGTGCTTTAGGGTCCTCAACTTTATTGTACTTCATCTTGGTCTTCAGCTGCTGACGGTGTTGAAGGACAGCACTTTCCTTCCATGGACTGTCTTTGGTGGGCTTCCTTATGGGAGGAACTTCAGTCAGACCAATGTCCAAAGAGTCCTGTACCTCAACTGATGATAGGACACACAGATTTTTATAAGTTCAAATTGGTCAAAAAGTGATCTTAATATTCTTATGACTGATTATTAGAGGTATAACAGGGTATTCATACACATTTCTTTTAGCCTTTATATCAAAAATCCATATTGGTCTACAAAATTATTTCAACAGCCAAGTCACTATTATTCACTTTTTGCATGGTGACACACTCTTGTAGAAGAGCAATTGTTTTTCACATCAAGTCTTTTAGAATGTCCCGCTGTTTTTAGTGTTTGAGATAATGTAACAGGTACTGTATATGGATCACTAGGGCCCAAAAGTTGCAGTTTGTTCTCATATCTTTGTTTTTCTTCTTTTGAGAGGTGATCTAAATATTTATGGCTCGAAACATAAAATGGATAGGTCTGTGTTGCAGTTCTATGAATGATTCATGGTAATTTTTTTCTGTTCGTTGTGACAACAAACTTTCAGCTCAGTGCTATCCACAGCTGGAGCTACTTTTCTCTGTGCATGGCAGGCTTGGAAAAATGGCACCAAAATGAACAAAATGCCACCCAAGTTCTAGATAAGGGGGCAAAAAAAAAAAAAAAAACCCACTAAAATTATGGCTGCCAACAATTAAAGTGAGACCTTTAAATCTGCTCACCCTGCATTGAGGATTTCATTTTATGTGTTTTGTTGCAGTGTTGAGCATTTTAACCAATCAATGGCCATCGGTCTCCAGTGATGAAGAAATCTGCTGTTTGGTTCAGTGTGCATGCTCACTGCAGCCCAACCTGGCAATAATTTCCTTTTTTAATAAATTCATTTTTAAAAATGTACAATTTATATATACTTTATACGTTATTTAGGCTATTTAAATTATAAAATATTATGCAATTGTTATGCATTGATCTGTAAATAGCTGTAATGTTCCACCTTTACAGTGTAAAGATGACCTTTGTTGATGCTGAAAATTTTTTATTGCTAGCAGTCTATAGTAATTGATTGAAGTAAATGGTTACATTTTAGTATACAACAAAGACGATATGCTATAATTACAAAAAGGTAATTATAAAAATTGTGCATATGGCAAATGGCCTTAAAAATAAATTCCCTGGGGCAACTATGTCCCTGAAAATAAATTGCCTGGGGGCAAATATTGTTGTTCCTTAATGGAAAAGTTTTTTCGGACCCTGGTGTGTTGTTGTTGTTGTTTTAATTCAACTAAACATAACAGGCCTAGCTCAACACTATGACTTCAAGAGCACTTATTTGGGTCTCTTTATCATAATGTGCTATATTTTGTGGAAATATTCAGTTAATTTTGTAAATGTGCATGAGGTTTCACATTTCTGAATCATGTATATATCTATATTGAGAATTATACTGACTCCATTCAGATTGCTCTCTCTTCATCTAGTAACTCCATAAAAACAGCCTTAGGTGACACTCTTGAACTGGTCTTTAGAATGTTTTGCAGAATAATTGAGTCTGGACTGTTAAATTATTGAAAATTATGTCAGATAAATGAATGTCAGACAAACATATGGTGTGCAATAATTTTTAAATGGTAATTTATTCCTTACACAATCACCTTACTAAAAGTAAGAAATTAAATGTGTTTAAAGAGTCAGAGCTTAAAGCTTCTTAGACATCTGGGAGGTGTTTCAGTATTCATGAAAAAGAAATCTGAACTAAGGCACACAATGCATGGTTAAAATTTAGCATACCACAGCAATAAACAGCGAGACTGAACAGCAGGTAATATCAAAAACACTCTTAATTTTCCACTTGTCAACACTTCTTAAGAGCTTGCTGCTTAACCTCAGTGGTGAGCTCTTTGAAGCTAGTATCTCAGCAGGTTCTACAGAAGTGGAATGAAATCAGGTGTACAGTGTGCTAGAGACGGCCTTTTCCACTCCAGAGGTGAAGCATTCCTGCTTTCCCTGAAAAACTTCAGACATAGCCCGTTTTGGCATAAAGGAGGATAACCCCACCAAGCAAAGCGGCACTAAAGTCCTGCACACTATGTCCCTTCTTATCTAAACACTGAAGATTAGTGTGCAGAGCTGGTGTGTCTGGATGATGTAGCAATATTATAATTTTTAAAATATAAAGTAATACTTCACATTAAGGTTGGTTAACATTATTTAAAATGAACTGACAATGAATAATACTTAGTTAACATTCACTAGTGCTAGTTTATGTTAGCTAGTGCAGTAACTGATGAGACATTATTGTAAAGTTTTATATATATATATATATATATATATATATATATATATATATTGTAAAGTGAGCTATACCTAGAAATCATGGACCATAATGTTTGTCTCACTCAGCTTAAATGTTCAAATGTTACTTTGAGGACATACCAAGAACAACTTTAATCAAGCCCAGAATCTATGTTCAAAAGTCTTATCTTCATGTTTTTCTTATCTTCGTGTATTTGTATTCAAAAGCCACCCTTTATAAGCTGCAGTGGACTTTTTGGATGTCTCCACAAGTTCCCCAAATACAATCATTCAATGGAAAGTGGAAGGAACTGTTTTAATCTGCAGATGTTTTCCAAGTCCTTCAGGAAATAAATAGTGGGGGGGGGGGTGTATGAAGGATGGCAATTCTTAAAATAATCCACATGGAGGGCCATTCATCACTGTCCAGCAGCAAAGAGAAGAACACAAAACTAATGTGATTCATTTTTACAACCAGAGTGCTGATTGTTAAGTTATTTCCATTACTTTTACATCTACCATGAGAATATAACTACATGGATGCTCAAAATGCATGCTGGTTTGAATGGGTAAAGAACTTGCAGTGCTGGAAGGGATGCCAAGATGTTGGCGTAGGGTCACGCCAACAAGCTTAATCACTACCATCTTATCTGGCATCATCCAATGCAAACTCTACACTGGAACTCTGGCATGGTAGTCAGCACTGATGTTACATGGGAACTACACGCTCCTTGTCTTAATAAAAAATTCTCCTCTCCATCTGTTTGGGATCAAAAATCTCTGTTCTACTGTCCACTGAAAGGATTGCAGTGAAAAAAGATAGAGATCTGTTCCACTGGTTCAACATTAATTTAATATCCTATATTCTTTACAAGAATCTTTTTTCTCTCTCTCCCAGTGGAAGAAGAGCAGATAAATATATTTCAATTGTTTCTAAGTCCTCATCAGTAAGCAGATCGGGCAGGTTTATACACAACAGTTCAAAGATTACTCAATTGACAATTTAAATCTTTATCAGTAATGCTATTGTAAGCTGATGACAAGCCCTGAACCTGTCAGAACTTGTGCCATGCTACAGGAGAACTCGGACATATTCTAAAATGATATATAGTAAAAGATTTGATAATATAATGAATCTTATCCTGCACTGAAAAAAATGATTCATTGAATTTACAAAAAAATTTTAAGGTAAGTGGTTGCAATCAATTTATTTTAGCTACATTTAAATACACACATTTAGTTGACCAACTTTCAACATATTTTTTTTTTATTAAATGTAGCTCAAATAAATTGTTTGCGACCACTTACCTTAAAAAAAAAAATCAGTGTGTGTTAACCAACATTATTATAGTTTTTTCTTTTTTTCAAATTAGTTGTCTTTGTATTTATATTATTAGTTTTATTTTTAGATTTCAGGTAGCTTTGATTTAAGTTTTTGTTTTTAGTTTTAGTAATTATAGTTTAGTAATTAACAGAACACTTCCTAAACCTTTATATTTAAGCAAACTGTTTAGTACACTTATAGCAAGTAGAAACACTTGAATATTTGTATACTTCACTTAGATTTAGTATACCTTTTGCATAATAACAATAAGAAAAGAAATGGCATAAGATTTCCTTTCATATGCTATGTTGCCTTTTTTACTTTTCAGTGCAATCATGGAATTAATTGAGCGATGAACTTGGGGTCATGAGAAAAATTCAAAGTTTTAAACTTTGGCAAATCTCAACAAATAAAATTTCTGAGCAAAATCCCAAGTTTCTTATATGTTTTTCATCCAAACCTCAGATCTTTGGAAACACAATGTCAGAGTCTGCTGTTTCTCAGTTTGAGAGCTAGTAGCACAGGCTTCATTTTTGATGGTATTCTTCTTTTCCACATATTTAGTCATGAATAATTTGTGCCCTTTAAGGTAATTGCTTTCAACAATTAGGTTTGTAGGATTTTTTCCTTTAATTTTAACACCACAAATCATACAAATGGTTATAATAATGCATTTGCTTTTTCCATTTTCATAATTAAACTTAAAATAGTCCCACACAGGGCTGTGCTGTTTCTAAACAGCCATCATCCATGTCTCTGTCTTTATTATCAGTATCAGCTAACTTCACATGCACCACGATGCCACATCACCATCTGAAGCTTTTCAATATAGTTCCAATGACTAACATTAGTTAACTACATTAGTTAATACGTGAAATAACTATAAAAAATACAGTAACACTTTACTTTAAGGTGTATTTGTTACATGTACTCACTATTATAATAACAATTAATTATGCATATTAAATACAAGTTACCATGAGCCAAAACCTAATCCTAACTCTAACCATACAGTAAGTACACATAGTTAATTAATATTACTCAGTTCTTAAATGTATAATTACACTATAACAAGGACAACTTAAAATAAAGTGTAACCAAAAATAACTACACCTAAACTAACAATGAACAGTTGCATTTATATTACCTAACATTGACAAATAAGAATCAATAGTGTAACAAATGTAACAGTTCTTAGTTAATACACTATTATCACAATCACATTAAGTTTAGTTGGTCTTAGTTTGATTTTCATGGACTTTTAGTTTGCTCTTCATTGATTCCTGTTTTCCTTTGTTCCATTTTCCTGCCAGTCCTTGCTATGACAATTAATTCAGTCCTCACAACTGTTAGTTATCACTGTGTATTTAATTTCCTCTTGTGTTTCAGTTCATGGTCCGGTATTGTACTACCCATTCCGATACTTCTGGTCGTAAAAACTATGCGGCCGCATTGATTAGAGACCAGGGTTATCTGAGGATCACTGTCAGGAATGTTTGTCGGACTCACCCACGGCAGGCCTAGTATCTCATTCGGGGCTCCTGAAGAGGATAAGATGTCAATTACAGCATCAGAGGAAGGGCGTGGGTTACGACCAATCCTGGATCTGCCAGTCCTGAATCGGTCACTTCAAAAGCTTGCGTTCAAGAGCGCATTCTTTTGTGCATTCAGCACAAGGAATGGTTTGCATTTATAGACCTGATCGTACTTTCCTGTTTCAATTCTGCCTCAACACCAGCCGTTTCTTCGGTTTGCTTTTTCGGTTTCTTCCCCTTCGGGCTGTCCCTGTCTCCCCGCATCTTCACGAAATTTGTAGAGTGTGCCCTGTCTCCACTATGGGAGTGTCCGACAGGCCTTCCGAGTCCTCAACTATCTTGATGACTGGCTTACATCCTCGTTTTACATCGTGGCCTGGGGGTGGGGGGATTTTGTGGTCGGGGGGTAGTACTCTGTAGTAAGCATGGTCGGGGGGTGGGGGTTTTGGTCCCCCTTGGTTGAAATCGCGGTCCGGGGGCACATAGATCAGACAGAGAGGGCACTTTAGCATCAGCGATTAAAGGGGCAGGAGCTCATGCCCACCTGGCACCATCATCACCCCACCCCAACCCAACCCAAGCATGACAGTACGTCACACAAACGAGTGTGCCCAGTTGGTGCTGAACTGCCTGAACCATCTGGCACTCATGTACCGATCTATAGAACCTGCATGTCTGGATTCTGGACGGAACGTGGCAGATTTCATTGGCCTTTCACAGGCTGTGATGGACACTATATCCCAAGCTAGAGCCCCCTCTAGTAGGCAGGCCTTTGCTCTGAAGTGGGGTCTGTTCATTGTTTGGTGTTCTTCTTGTCGAGAGAAAGAAAATTTGGAGCGAAGGCTGTCCCCCTCCACGTTGAAAGCACGACCTGATCATCAGGATCCTGAGAGGCGCAAGGAGATTAAATACCCCCAGGTCACGCCTCATGCCCTCTTGGGATCTCTCTTAGTGGTCCTTGCAGAACAACAGAGAGCCCCCTTTGAGACGCATGACTCAGTTGAGCTCAAGTTCCTGTCATTTAAGACAATGCTCCTGGTCACGCTCACATCCATCAAGAGGGTTGGGGATCTGCAGCCATTTTCAGTCACCAAATCATGCCTTGAGTTTGGGCCACCTGACTCTCACGTTACCCTGAGACCCCAGCCTGATTATGTGCCCAAGTTTTCACTACTCCCTTTTGGGACCAGGTGGTGAACCTGCAAGCACTGCCCCTGCAGGAAACAGATCCAGCCCTTGTGTTGCTGTGTCCCATTTACGTGGAAAGCACCCAGGGCTTTAGATGCTCTTACCAGCTCTTCGTTTGCTTTGGTGGTTAGCAGAAGGGAAAGGCTATCTCCCAAAAGAGGCTGGCCCACTGGCTAGTGGATGCCATCACCTTGGCGTACCAGACACAAGGAGAGCCGTGCCCCCTGGTGGTGAGAGCTCACTCTACTTAAAGAGTTGCCTCCTCCTGGTCGTGGATGCATGGCACTTCTTCAGTGCTGCAGGCTGGGTGACACCTAATACCTTTGCAAGATTCTATAATCTCCAGGTGGAGCCAGTTTCCTGCCATGTGTTGGGTATGAATACGTAATTTGCTTGAGGACTGGTTCGGTGTCTCACTTCTTCTCAATTCTTCTGGCTAGGATATGTGAGCCTTATTTTGTTCTAGTAGTTGTGACTAATGGCATGCAACACAAGTACTGAACCCGGCAACAGACTCCTCTGCTGAGTCTGAATGCCACATGGTGCTGTGGTCAGATTATTCCGCTATCTGATCTGATGGGTAAGTACTTAATGATTTAACAAACAGTAATTTATTTTTGAATTATACAGTTGTCTGTTAACAACTGTTGCTGTCATTTAGTTTTAGTTTTTTGTTGACTTTGCAATATTTATTTTATTCCAGTTATTTTATTTCCATTATTTTATGATGAATTAAGATTATAGTATTTTAGTTTTAATTTCAGTTTTATTTTTAGGGAAAAAAAGCCCTGATGTTAACATCACCTCTAAATTAACAAATAACACTGTATTGAGTTCCAGCAATCTTTTTCACAAAGAGTGCCTCCAAATTAAATCGCATCTATATTTCACTGAACACTTACAGAGTAACCATACACATAAGATATCAAGAGCAATGATTAGAGACAATGAGGTTTGCTTTACAGCATGCAGGCAAGACAGTACAAGCTTGACTAAAAGGTGTTAAGTAACTAACCAGGTTCACTGAATAACCATAATTCAGGCCTTGGGGAAACATTGCTGCCCTACATCCTTACCCCTATACCAACATGTATGAACTATAACTATACCATGAAAACTCCTGAAAAAAAAACACCACCTTCGCAAATTCCAAAGAGGACCTTAGACCATTGCATGCTCCCACCGAGCATGCTCGCCTCAACATTTCTCACATTGTTTGTGTTATCTCCAAGCTGCTGCGGGGAGCTAGAGAGTTTATTCTGGACACAGACACAGTAAGATTCTTGGCATTTGAGTTGCTGAGTCGCCCTAGGGGGGGATGGCAGCCAGACCCACTCTTGCAGAAAACTGGGGGATTAGTTTGCGCTATTTTAGTCCAACGGGTACCGCTTCCCCACAGCCCTGTAGGTATAGCTTATAAGCAGTCCGTTTATTTTTGAGTCCCTCTGCCAGGTGCTGAGGGCTTTGTGAGGCCTATTTTTTCGGGTCATTGCAAATGGGAAGGGGCTCACCAGCCATTTCCCTCTTAGTGAAGATGAGACCAATATATGAGGACCTACTTGCTCTGTGCTGTTAGCACACTCAGTACTTTCCATTATGGCCAAAACTTTACACTGGGGGTTTTCCATTACCCATTTTTAAATTTATGCAGTCCCACTATACCACCATTCATGTCATATACTATATTACACTTCAAGATCTCACAGGCAGCAAATTATATTTTTAAGAATAACAACACAATTGACTGATTTACTATTTTACTGTTTTTTTTAAAGCATTTTGCAGAATGAGTGCCACATTTTTAGAGGCTGTATCAAGTATTTCAGCTTTGAAGAATGTATTTTAGCCTTGCACATGAATCCTAATGCAAACTGTGGTAGACAATGTCTACTGGTTTGTGGCTGCTTGCTTTGTCTGCATCAAAATCAAAAGTCCAGTCTGCTGTTCCTCCAGCTCAGGCTTCCATTCAACTGTGTCATCCCACTTGGAGAAAGGCTAGAGAGATGCTTCTCCAGGCTGAAGTAGAGCTGCATATTGTTGGGCACCCAGGTACGTTTGTTTGCAAAGGCTGCCTCTCTACCAACGGCCAGCCTCTTAGGGCATTTTCAGACCTTTAGATCATTTGCTTCTTTCCAAAACAGTGACTGAAATTGTTACAGTGTTGCTTTTTCTTAAGTTAGGTTAACTTTCACATAACTGCGTTACTGCGTTAGGCTAACCGAGACTTGTCATATGCTTGCATGTTGTTGCTCTTTTGTTGGTTTTGATTGCTTCTATTGTCCCTTTTGTAAGTCGCTTTGGATAAAAGCGTCTGCTAAATAACTAAATGTAAATGTAAACTTTAACAAGGCAGCATATAAAGCGTAATAAAATATGTTATCTGCAAGCATGTGAATAAGCCCGTCCTCTCATTGATCAGAGTACACCTGTTTATGTTCCTTATAGCGTAATCCGCCATGATATACTGACAAATTACAGTGGGAATCAAGGCTTAGCATTCTTGCAATGCACCTGTTTCAGAAAAGAGCAGATGAAAGTGTTTTTGTTGTTGTTGTTTTTAAAGAGCATTAATGTTCATTAATGTGGTTATTCACAGAAGTAGACACTGCCACTTTTATATAACACATTTCCCATAATTATGATTCGTTGGTTCAGTTGGGTCTGATTTCTTACTCATCACAATCAAACCACACCAGAGTTCATTTTAAATTAAGCTTAGACAACCTTGTTCAGGCAATTTCCAACTGATTATTTCAATGAGAATCCAAGCATGATTGCCATGTTCATATTTGCCTAAACTAACCACCCTTATGGGTGCCAACTGAAAAGCTAGCATTGCAGTTCTTTGGGCCATCTTATTGTTAAGGTTCTCAGTCGGTTGTGCGGCTGCAATCCCTTCACTTGATTCACCTGGTATTTCAGGTCTCCTGCATCAAATTTGTTTGTCTCAGTCCCCTTATTCCCACTGTCTTGGAGACTGGGTGGGCTGCTAGCATTCAATGTCATCAGTAGAGCCATCCTGAACTGGTCACTATTCGATGAGTTCCTTCGCCCAGAAGTTGTAATGTTAGGACTCTGGCCTAGTCTGTGGGTTTTCTCCCATTCTCCTGTTTGTCTGAGTGCTTCATGTATTTGCTTTTGATTTCCTTTCTTAGTTGGTCATTACACCTGTTCATCTGTTTCTTATTTCCTCCCCTATTAATTCTCCCTTTGACTGCTGTCTTGTGCCATTTTTGCCTTTCCAGTAAAGCCGTATTGTTCTTGTCTGTACTGTTATCTGTCTGTTTGCCTGTCACCATTCTTTGCTTCACCCTGCACTGTCAAAACCTGAAAATATTAAACAATAAAACCTGAAAATTTTTGTTATATTGTAAATGAATGTGTGAATTGTTATTTGAAATGTTATTTCTTTTTAACTAACTCTCTTTAATAAATAACTTTAGTGAAAATAATAGAAAAATGCGAACCTATGAAAAACGGCCGGTACTATTATAAGATTTGCAGTTGTATCTATTTTTTCATCAGTAAATAATTTTTGATCGTAAATGAAAAATGCCTTGCTTCAACTGATAATTTTATGTAATCTTATTCAAAGCATGCAAGTATTACTAATACAGCTATTTTATTAATTTATATGTATTACTTTGTTGGTGTAGATACTATCTCATGGTAAATTCATCTCTGATATTTTTCCATCGTTCCTCCATTTTGTGGACTCTTCATTTATCCTCATCATTATAGGTTTAATTTGGGTGGCTTTATAAGTATATTCAGTTTGACAGACCAGCAAACTGCAAACTGCAGACAGCTTGAGAGCAAGGGCAATTATTATTATTTTTTTTTTCAAATAAATAAATAGCAATATCAATGGCCATCTTCAACTTATTTTGCAATGTGGAAGTAATTTATTTTCTTTGAATGTGTGAGACTTCTGATTAATTAGCCACTATAGGTAAATAACTAGAAGAATATTAAAGTGCAGTAAACAGTGTTTATATCACTGTTTACACAACAGTATGTTTATGACTTGTGAAGTTAAAAATAAGATGGATATTGTGTCTGGAGCAATGTTCCCTCTAAGCTTCCCGGCCGCGCACTTCTTCCACCTTGGCTGCGCAGAAGAAATAATGTGTTTCACACGCAAAAATGAGTTGGGAAAGCGATTTGATTGAATTCTAGTAAAAGCGAAAGAATCAAAATGCTAAACCGCTGTAGAGCTGGTGCCGCTATAGAGTTAGAACTGGTGAATGTGGTTTACAGGTTTCATAGAAACAGAATGATGTGCACCAAATGAGTCGCTGTAGAAACCAAATACTTTAATAGTTGTGGACGAAATCGCTCAACAGGAGAACCAATGCAAACGACAATGACATGTCAAATAATCATCATGTATTAAAGAAGAGTGGGTTGATTAAGTGCTGGAAATAGCAGAGGATGGGTTTGTTTTGATATTATATTATATATTATTTTAGGCCTATATTATAAGCCTAATAAATAATTGACCTTGTTTTTTAATAGAGTCTCTTGCTCATCAAGGCTGTATTTACTTCAAAAATACAGAAAAAAATATTATTGCAATTTCTAATATTGGTTTCCTATTTTAATACTTATACCTTAAAAAATATAATTTATTGCTGTGAAGCAAAGTTGAATTTTCAGCATCATTAGGCTACTACGGTCTTCAGTGTCCATGATCCTTTAGAAATGATTCCGATATGCTGATTTATTATCAGTGTTGCTGATCTAATATGCTGTTTTACAGCAGTGAAACTGTTGTGCTGCTTAATATTTTTTTGGAACCTATGTTACTTTTTTCTTTGATTCTTTGATTCATAGTTAAAAAGAACCGCATTTATTCAAAATAGAAATCTTTTCTAACAATATAAGTCTTTACTATCAGTTTTTTTTTCCATTTAACACATCCGTGCTGAATAAAGTTTCTTTAACTTTCTTTAAACTTTTTAAAAGTTTCTTTAAAAAAAGAAAGAAAGAAAACATTTTCTGACCCCAAACTTTTGAACAGTAGTATATATTGTAACACAAAACCTCTATTTTGAATAAACACTGTTCTTTTTAACTTTTTATTCATCAAAAATATCACAGGTCCCAAAAAATATAAAGCAGTACAACTGTTTCCAACCTTGATTAAAATCAGCATATTAGAATGATTTCTGAAGGATCACGTGACACTGAAGACATGATGCTGAAAATTCAGCTTTTCTTCACAGGAACTAATTATATTTTACAATATATTAAAGTATATTTTACAGTATATTACAGTATATTAAAACAGAAAATGAAAAAAAAAAAAAAAAAGATCTCTATGAAGAATTTCAGTCAGGTTTCAGGCCTCACCATAGCACAGAAACTGCACTTGTTAAAATTACAAATGACTTGCTTCTTGCGTCAGACCAAGGCTGCATCTCATTGCTAGTTTTACTTGATCTTAGTGCTGCGTTCGACACTATAGACCATGACATACTCATAGATCGATTACAAAACTATACGGGTATTCAAGGGCAGGCTTTAAGATGGTTTAGATCCTACCTGTCCGATCGCTACCACTTTGTTTATTTAAATGGGGAGTCATCTCAGTTATCACCGGTAAAGTATGGAGTACCACAAGGATCTGTCCTAGGTCCCCTGCTATTTTCAATATACATGTTGCCCCTTGGTGATATTATTAGAAAATACGGGATTAGTTTTCATTGTTATGCTGATGATACTCAACTATATATCTCAACAAGACCAGATGAAACTTCTAAATTATCTAAGCTAATAGATTGTGTTAAAAATGTAAAAGATTGGATGACCAATAATTTCCTCCTATTAAATTCAGATAAGACAGAGATATTACTTATTGGACCAAAAAACAGTACACAGAATCTCTTAGATTACAATTTGCAACTAGACGGATGTACTGTTACGTCCTCTAAAGTCAAAAATCTGGGTGTTATATTAGACAGCAACTTGTCCTTTGAAAATCATATTTCCCATGTTACAAAAACAGCATTCTTCCATCTTAGAAACATTGCCAAGCTTCGAAACATGCTAACTGTTTCTGATGCAGAAAAGCTAGTTCATGCATTCATGACCTCCAGACTAGACTATTGTAATGCACTGCTAGCTGGTTGTCCTGCATCTTCAATAAACAAGCTACAGATAGTCCAAAATGCAGCGGCTAGAGTCCTTACCAGGTCAAGAAAATATGATCATATTACCCCAATTTTACAGTCTCTGCACTGGCTACCTATTAAGTTCCGTATCAGTTACAAAATATTATTACTTGCCTATAAGGCCCTTAATGGTTTAGCTCCTGCGTACCTAACTAATCTTCTTCCACGCTACAATCCAACCCGCTCCCTAAGGTCGCAAAACTCTGGACTTTTGGTAGTACCTAGGATAGCAAAGTCCACTAAAGGAGGTAGAGCTTTTTCACATTTGGCTCCCAAACTCTGGAATAGCTTTCCTGATAACGTTCGGGGTTCAGACACACTCTCTCTGTTTAAATCTAGATTAAAGACACATCTCTTTAGCCAAGCATTCACATAATGCATCTTATAATCTTGTACTGCAGTTATATCTGATCAAATATACATTATTATTCTTTAGCTTGGGTTGAACAAATCATTTTTGCTTGGATGGAACAGCAGCTACGCTAATTATGTCTCTATCTGTTTCTCTGTTTCTGCCACGGGATTAACGTCCCGTGGTAACTAGGAATTACTGAAGCGTCAGTCTGGATCCAACCCTTAAATGATCTGAGATGACCAAACACCTGAGAAGAGATGATGCCAACCCCTCAGAGGACCTCAGAGGATGCCAACCCTCAGACAACATACAGAATTACCAAATTTTGCCACAAGTTAAATATATTAAGTTTCTACAATATATAAATATATTGTGGAAACTTAATTTCCTGTAAAGCTGCTCTGCAACGATTTGTATCGTAAAAAGCGCTATACAAATAAACTTGAATTGAATTGAATTGAAAATGTTTATTTTAAATTACAATAGTATTTCACAATATAATTCTGTATTCAGAATACAAATAGGCTACATAATTTTGTATACAGAATACAAATATTTTGTATTTGTATTCAGTATTTTTTTTTATCAACTAGCCTTGATGAGCATAAGAAACTTCTTTAAAAACTTGACTGATCCCAAACTTTTGAATGGCAGTGTATACTGTAAAAATGTTTTCTCAGGTAACCTAAAATGTGCATCATTTAGTTACAGGGTCAAATCATATATAAATAGCACATTAAAGTTAAAAGTTACACACTTTCTTGTGTGTGCACTGTACAGGGTAAAGAATGTTTTGCTCAGGTGCCCGAAATGTCCGCCCAATAGAGAAAAGTTTTGGGAACATTGGTCTGGAGTCTCCATAAAAATCTTCCATGAGTTGAGTACTTATATAATTCTGTTGGATTTTGTGGAATCCAACTATCCATGTATCCATCCATCCATTTTCTAATGTGCAGGGTCTTGGGGATTCTGGAGCCTATCACAGGGTTTCGGTTGTATATGATCAAATCAAGGGTGATCTTGTTTATTCTAGTATTTATTGTATTTTTAAATTTATTTTAGCTTTCTTGCCTTGTAAATTTATGGTTTGTTTAAAAAGAAAATCATTATCAACAACAACAAACTTTGCATGTCCTTCTCATCTAATGGTATAATTTTCAAGTGTGTGTATATGTGTTCTATACTGCCTTTGCCCCTTCCAATATGATAATGAGACGGACACCCCAGTATCAATTATTTCAAAATGTTGTTTTTAACGTTGTTATATTTTCTCTTTAATTTCCCTGCCATCTAATAAAGAACCACTAAACTGATAAACCTCTCTCAGTTCCTAAATACTGCTAAATTTAATTAAAATGGTCTTATAGGAGATTAGAATTCACATATATGGTACTTTATAATATTTCACAAATCCTTAAACAATTAGAAATAGTTCAATTTGAATATTTATTATACGCAATAGAATATTCATTATGTCCCCCCCCCAGACATACCTCTTTTTATATTTAATATTTTCTAAACTGTAGCTATTCAGTAATTATTTTTATTTATTTATTTATTTATTTATTTATTTATTTATTTATTTTTGTTTGTTTGTTTGTTTTTATAAAAATCAAGAAATGTTTAGTAAAAGGAGAAAAGATGGAGTAGTTGGCCTACAGAGAACCTTAAACAAGTAGGATAAGGACTCCTGAAGTCCAAAAACACAAATAGAGCAATGCCAGACCAACTGCGTGCTCTCAATCATCCTTCAGACTGTAAAGATTTCAAATGCCACCTAATAAAAAATTGCTTAAATGTAAAATGTACTTCAATAGCATTTCAGTTGTGTCACAACAATGTTAAGTCAGGCTGTCTGGTGTTGAAGAGCTACGCTCGTCACTCGCAGGAAGTGTATGTTTTCCTATCTTTCACCAGAAAATGTGCCCTCTGCCACAACAAGATTTGGAGAACACTTGTATAGAGCTTCAAAGAACCAAGATCAAATATTCGCTGTGAATGTTCAAGATTTTAAACAAAAACAATGGATTCCTATGGACCTGTTCACACTGGGCACAAATATTTGCCCACAGACAGACCAAAGTTGTTTGTTTTTATGTAGACCTTTTGGTCACATTTACCAAGACAGTGCTGCTGTACAATCCAGCATGTTGATGACACTAAAGTTATTTTGACAACACCAGCGCAGGACGTGAAGATGCAGTATTTGCACAGTTCATGAACCCCGCAGTTCATGAACACTTTGTACTCCAGATATAAATCAGGCCTGTTTTGAAAGTCTACTAATAATGTATGTGCATAAATATAAAGACTCTAGGCAGATATTATAGTATATCATTTATAGTATATTGCTACAACAGTGCTCTTTCCCCAATTTTATTCAGAAAAGGGGGTACAGTTGGGCCTTTGGTCTATTTGCTCTCATTTTCCTCTATAATTTAATCTAAAATGTAATATTTTTTATATTGTGATTGAGGTAATGAGAAACTGTCAGATATTTTGACACAAAAAACAATACTGTTTATGATGTTTTTGTTTTGTTCAAGATGATTAAATCTATAGTTTTAGTACCTGTCAAACAGGTGAAAGGATAGTATTTGGGATAAGAAAAAAATCATACATACAATACTTCATAGCCTACTTATAATGCTAAAATTACTTCATATATTTAAACATTATAACATTATAAAACTACTATCTAGACACCACCAATCGACCTTGGTCATGGTAGACGGCATACTGAATTCTACATGGATGAAAAAGAGGCTGTGAAGGATATTACAGACTTGAATAACGGCACTGAACTGTAGGTCCAATATTACATGTATTTTTCAAAACTCACTTTTTCACTTTTTAACTGAAAAGTTTTTAGGAAAGATGTTCAATTAGATAAATATTAAACAAAAGTACAATCCACTAAAGACACTGTACTTCTTCTATCACATCCTCTTGACTGGTCTTCTGCAGACCTGTGGAAGAGTCCTTTTAGCATCTAAACAAACACACATTCGCCACAATAAAAACAGTTAGACGTGCAATCCAAGACGTGCACGTTAGACATGCAATCCAATTCAATCAAATTATTTTGCAAATGATTCCAAATTTGCAATCCAATCCATTCACACTAATACCGAATAATACATATATTTAGGAACTTGGCCAGTGTAGTCTAAAAACTTATTTTCTGTTTAGAAGCACTTGGAACTGCTCCATCTGGCTTCATCATCAATATTCATGATCAAAAGTGCTAAATTTTTAAAAACCATGGAGCCAAAAACAGACTACTCAACTGAACTGTACCTAGTCTGTACTTTTATTAGAAGGCCAAGCACCAAAAATGCTAAGTGCTGGAACCCCTTTAAAAAAATTAAAATAAAATAAATAAATAATAACAATTATTATTATTATTATTATTATTGTTGTTGTTGTTTTTGTTATTATTATTATTATTTTCTTCCCTAAAAGTGTTTGAGAGACCATAAATCACAGAGCCCTGATCCCAAATCCCACTAACTATTCAGGTATACATACATATCTGTTCAACACTAGGTGGGCTACAATAATTAAATTTACTGTTTTTTCCCCTACTTAGTATGTCTATAAGATCTACAGTATAGGCTTCACACTCCTAACCAAATCGATTCACAGACCTAAGTCTAAACGACAGGACGTTTTGCCCAAGAGCGAGGGGTAAGAACCAGAAAGGCGTAAGTGACATTTCACCAATTTTACAGGAGAGCCGAAACAAAAATTTTACCATAGTTTGATCTGACTTTGTGTACTGATTTCAATTATTTATAATAAAAATTTGTACACTCATGGATGACAGTACTTTTGCCAGTAGAAAGAGTTCATTAAGAGCTTTCATTTGATAAAAAGGGCCTATCTCCATTTCACCAAAAATGTCACTTACGCCCTTCTGGTTCTTACCCCTGGTTATGTAGTCTAATTAAATTCCGCCAATGAGAGTGGTACATCCACTTTTACATGTTTATTTTTATATTTATTTTATTTTATTTTTTGGTGCAAGCTGTGCTAACCTTACCATTCCCGCCTGGATTTCGTTCGATTTTTATTTATTTAGCCTATTTATTGGTTTGATTTTTAAGTTTCATGATTTTCGACCGTTTTTGTGTTGTTTTGAACTCAAAACTCAATCCCATAAACAGCCTATGTCATAGCCTATGTATTTCCTTATGTAATTGCATAATAACTGAATAGTAGCCTAAGTGATCAATTATTAAGACAACGTAATTTTTAAAATTACTTTTGGCGTAGCCTACTACCGTAACGTTTTTACTGGACCCATGGCTCCCCAATTAAAATTTCCTTAAGGCGCCGCTGTTTGTTCTTGGTCGAGACCCGTCCTCCTGTGCTACTTGTTCAGACCCATCCTCCCTCTCTCTCTCTCTCTCTCTCTCTCTCACACACACACACACACACACACATACTGCAGGAAAGGGTCAAAGCGCAAAATCCGTCTTGCTATCACTGTTGCATTCCATTTACTCCCTATTCTCCAGAAAATGTTTTCTTTTTCTTTTCTTTTTCTTTTTCACCTAATGTTCACTTTCAGAGAGATAAAACATTTATAAACATAGACTTCATACTGCTACAACAGGTGCCTAATTAACAAGCTGTCAAAATATTTAGGCTAAAAAATGTAGAGTAGGCTACAACACGAAAGACTCACATCGAGCTCCAACCAATTAATCAAGTCTTTTATCGATGACTGCTGATAAGCTACAACTGTACTGCAGTATCGGCAAAACACGGAATAGAAACCTTTTGTGAAAAGATACTTTTTTTTCATTAATTTTGTCAAGGCATACAAACGGTGTTTTATTAAATAGGCTATTTGTACTTACGGTGTGTTATTAAATTAAATCTAAGGAAATGCCTTCTGTGTCTATTAGGCTACATAATAATATGTGAATAAAAATAATCAAATACGAAACACCTTTATAAGCCTATTAGTTCCAAGAAATCATCTGATGTTTTATCATTGTTATAACAGGAAGAAACAAATGATGCAAATCCCTTATTTATAGCTCTGTTACTTTATATAGGTAGTAGCCTAGGTTACTGCAACAAATCATGAATTAAATCACTTATAAACCCTTTAAATCACTTACCGCTGACTTCCCGAGGCTCTGCGCTTCCAGTGGGCTCAGTGTCCACTTTACGTCCACATCTCCCGAGCCCTTGAACCAGCTGCTCCAGGGGCAACTCCGAATCCGGCTTGGGATAACACCGCAGACCACTGGAGCATCTCGGTGTGTAAACGCCGCACAGCTCGCCCTCTTGCCGGGCACACACTGGACAGCAGCCGCAGCCAGGCTCGCGAACAATCTCCGCGCACGTCTCCGTGAGCATCGGGCAAGCCGCCTGGCGCTCCGCAGTGCAGCTCGGACAACGGAACACCATTTCGGTGCGAGCGGCGCCGTGAAAAGTCACCAGTGCCAGCAGCAAGCTGCAACTCCCGTAGAACAGCATCGTGTCCACGATGTAGAAACTCTGCGAATCGGAGCACTAACTTCTGCAGGTAAGAAGGAAAGGTAAGAAGTGTGCGCGGACAGGTGAAGGCTAACTGGGGCTGCTGAGGGCTCCTATCAGTGTTCATATGCCGCTGACATCATAGGAGATGACAGGCGGGCTGCAGCTTTGTCAAACAAATCCTCAACAGGGCTACAGTGCCAGCGCCTTGGGTTTGTGTTTCTGTTAGGCCTGGGTCCTGCCTCAATTTCAGAACAGATATTTTAGAATAAATATTTGAATCGTGACGTTTTAATGTGCTATTTCAGCAGTCATTTAATAAAAGTGCTTATATAGCAGCTGGAGTCCTACTTAGCTCCAAAAGACATTGAGAGAATTCCGGAGCTAGGCTAAACCAGCAGGGTCTTAATAAATTAAATGGCTTAATTAAATGAAATTCTTGAAATACAAGTGGAATTTAAGTTATTAAAGTTATTTATTTGTTTTCAACAGGGGGAGCCTGTCCTCCCACCACAAGGCACCAGCTGCACAAATTGCACGTAGCTACATAATATGTGCAATACTTGTCATGTTTATGGAATGCATTATGTGTGATGCAAATGATTTAATTTTGAAGCTAATGATTAGGGAGGCAGTGGTCAGTGAAGTGTTCCTCACTGTCTGTTCAGTCTGGGCTGTGGTATGGCTTAGCAACACTGATATAATGAATAATCAAATAAGCAAACTATTTTGTGTCCTTGTAGTCATGGATACAGTCTCTCTGCATATATTAAAATTAAATGTCAGTGCTGTGCCTTCATGTACTTAGGACTAGCCTACAAGCTGAATGTTGTTGTAATCTCTCAGTTGCCTATTGATTACAGGGGCCAGGAGTCGAGGTATCATGCTTACCAACCAAACAACCATTAACCCGTCCAGAGCAAAGCCCACACTCTGTTCCCCTCTGAGACTAATCGTTGTTTATTTAAGGGTACAGAAATAGCTGCTCCATGTGAGACCTATAGCTGCAGCGGTTGTCGAAGAGATATAAATGAGGATTATTTTTCTTTGTGGGTGCCCTCTGATTTTATGGCATTTTATGTATTTGTGGTTGGCAGGTTTCCTTTTCGCCTTGGAGATTTTGATGGAGAAAGGGGACTTTTGAAATGCCAGGTCATGTGGGTGTCGTGATGAAGCAGGAGTGTTTATGCAGAACCTCATGTGTCATTTTTTGAAAAAAGAACCAGCTGTAGACCCACAGGCTTATAACCCATGTCTGTGTACCCAGAGTTTGTACAGCATCTGGGTTTCTGGAGGATATTGAGGGCTATAAGCCACAATATCTCCAGTTGGTTAAGTGCAGTTCTCCATCAAGGACATTTCTGAGTAAACAAGTGAGATAAATTACACTAATGCCCTGAGGAACCTCTATACAGCATACTGCACTGTGGAAATTAGTTAAAGAAACTTTTCATATTCCCAAGATACAAGCCATGTAGAATCAGTGATTATTATTATTATTATTATTATTATTATTATTTTAGAGATTTAAGCAGGTTGCACAGTTTTGTAGAAACATTTATGCTTGTTGTCAGAGTCTGCAAAATTCAGAAAAAAAAATCCTTTAATATATTAAAGGTCAGATATAATAGAAGGGATAATGTTTGGCTTGGTTTAAATCAGTTTCCCAAAGAGAGAGATTAACTGTATGTGGCTAACAGATTTTTGTTTGTATCTAATAAACTGTAGGTCTTTCGATCTAATTAATAGTAGCCTATCTTATGAAGATAATATTTGAATATGTGTCGCTGTATATTAAAATGCATATGTTACAATACTTACTAAAGAGTGTACTTTGGAATATTATTTACTGAGGTTTAGTGTTTAATTTCCAAGAAAAGCAGATTGGATGTTTAGTCAATGTGGACATAAGACAGGAGAGAACAAACATATTTGCACATATTACATGTCTACCATAAAAACAGCAGTTACACAATCATGTTGGTAAGGCATGTAGATTTTGCTGTGTTTGCACTTTAAGCTATTGTAAAAATGGACATGTGAAGATAATCAATGAGATTAGAGCTTTGACTGTGATATCCAGCAGTAGGGGCAAACTAACACAGAAAATGGATTTTTTATATATATATATATTAATAAACAAATATTCGCAGTTTTAGTCTTAAGGGATAGTTTATTTAACATTCCCAGGCCATTAAACCGCTCACCTTCAAAATACAAGTTCTTTCTGTTTGTTTTATAGTGCACGTTAAAGACGCAGGAGGGCGCACTTAGTTAAATATTCGCTTGTTTGGCGTCTTCGGGCCGCCGTACCTTTAAGAAACAAGATCATGTGATGGCTATCAGGATGTCAACAAATGTAAAAGGGTATTAAACTGAACTAATGCCATGAATCCCAATACCAGTTCAAAACCGGGTATAACGTTATTTGGGGCTACGGGTCACGTATTTCTTGAAGCATAAGGTATGTTTTAGCGCATTCCGTAAGAACAGATATTGACCAACACAACTGTTGGAGCGTCAGGAAGAGTTACCAGTGTTGATTGAACGGTTAACAAGATTAAAATAAGAGTGTAGGTACATTGAAAATCGACATATCTGGAGCTTGTCTGGATACCTGAATTTTTAGCAATCATATCTTTTATAGTGGTAAAAATAATTAATAATGCTTTCTTCACGGTTAGCTTACAATTCACAAATAGCACAAATAGGAAGAGATGGCACTCGGCTTGCATGTATTTATAGTTGAGGAACAGCGTGATGAATGTTTGGTTGTGAAATCCCACCCTCTTTTCTGCTAGGTGTAATTTTACAAGTCTGTTTTATTGCCCAAATTAATGTCCTGTCTTTATAGCAATGATAAATATATGCTTTATTTTGTTGTTCTTTTTCTTGCAGTAATTTGGAATATTTCTGTTGATATAATATGTTTCACCCTTCTTAGGATGTCATCCACTCAGGCTGGTCAGTCAACGGTTGTACACAGGCTTGCCACATTACTGCGAAATAATGGTATAGAATCAGTATTTAAATTTTGTCATTGTTAATTTCAGCAGTTTCACCAGGCCCAGTTCCAGGCAAAAAAAAAAAAAAAAAAGCACACAGCAAAAAATGTAACAAAGTCGTTGTCCACAGTCAGATTGCAAGGTTTGGAGTGAGTAGGATTCAAATTGAGAATTGAATGCTATTCTCTTAAAAACAGACAAAGCAATGTAATCCATATTTACAACTGCAAATTTGGCCACTACTATGCAAGATAATGTTTGCATGTTGACAGAGATAGAGTCAATAAAATCTGAGAGTGTTTTTGCATTTGTTTGAGGATGCTAAGCAGGCTCAAGCATTGCATTATGTTCTTGTTGGTCTCTGTTTTAGGTGACTCCGTACTGGATGGTTCCAGTACTCTCACTCTGCAAGTGGGATGTTTACAGCACCTGACACAGCTCTTCGAACGGCACCTTCTCTCACGAACACATCAGCATGGTTTTCTGGCCCTGCCGTCCCACCCAGCAGACACTGCCTCCTTGTTGGAAGTCCAGTTCCTTTTTGACATGCTGCAGAAAACTGTATCACTCAAGGTACTGAAGGTTCTGATGATGCTTCGATGTGTCTATGACATTACAAACTTATTAGGAGTACAGCTTGATTTTGATAGACGAAAGAAAAATGTATTCCATATTAATTAGTAGTACTACATTTTTGTACACCTTCCTTAATTCAGATTTCTAACTACAGCTAGGTGTTTTGACTAATACTTATTACACTGAGCTGTTGTTGCAATGATCTGATCATATATGTTTGTAAAACAGCTTGTTAATCCACCTGGTGTGAAACTACAATATGTTGTGAAAATCTTCCCTTTCAAGTCCCTCAAACACTTAGAGGTATTTCAGAACAAACTAACCAAATTCATTCAATTATGTTTGTTGCTTTATTTTGTCATATTGTCCTAAATGGTGCTTTTTGTTTGATTATCTTATTTAGCTCAAACGTATTCCTCCTCATTGTCTGGAGGGTCTTAGAGGAGTGTATTCTCAGCTGGAAGTCTTCACTTGCTCAAAAGGTGTCAGCTCTCTAGAGGTAAATTATGCACCGACAAGCATTGGCACAGTGACTATAAATTGAACCATGTTTGCATACAGAATGTAATTGTGTGTGTGTGTGTGTGTGTGTGTGTGTGTGTGTGTGTGTGTGTGTGTGTGTAATAGGAGCTTCTCTCTCTGTGTGGAGGTGATCTCAGCTCAGCTTTACCCTGGTTAGAACTTCATACCCTTAATTTCAGTTACAATTCCATCTCCCGTCTTGACGAGTCGCTAGTAAGAATCTCCTGTTTTAAATTTATGAAATAGGTGTAATGGAGTAACAGAAATTGGAATCTGCATGTAACAATTTTCTAAATTGTTTTAGAGTCTGCTAAATGTCCTGAAGTGGCTTGACTTGAGCCACAACAAGATCCAAGATTGTGCTGAATTTTTGAAGGTAGGTTGCTTTTGTTCTTGCTTGTTTTCTTTTTTTTTTTTTTGTCATGACCAGTACTAGACAAATTTTTTTTTTTTTTTTTTTTTCACATTTCTTTGTCAATTTTCTTCATGATTTTGAAGGAAAATCTGGATGTTTGTGAAAAAATGACATGTTAATATAAACGGAGTTCTATACACTTAGTGGTAACTGAATGTATAATCAAATCAAATCAAAAAAGGGCTAAATTGGACAAAATAAGAATAGTGTGAATTTATTTCTTCCTTTTCTGTCCACATGAGTGAAGGGACCCCCTAGGTTTGTGGTATATTAAATGTTAGAACAGAGTAGATTTATTCATGCCTTTTCTGTCTCCACCAAGGCTCTTACTGAACTGGAGCATCTGAATTTAGCCTATAATAACCTCCAGAGAGCACCAGTGCTGGACCTCAGTGCCCAAGCCAAACTCACAACCTTGATCCTTAGAAACAATGAACTGGAAACTATCGATGGTAAGTTTACCATTTTCCTTTTTTTCAATTTTTCTATCACTCTTAAGTGTTGAATTTAAGCTTTTTAGTTGACACACGTGGTGGCTTTTTTAAATTTTTGAAAACAATTTGAAAGAAATTATTTGAAACAAAAATTGAAAAATAAAGAGTTATCTGAGTGTCAACACATAATTTGACACAGTCTGTGTTGTATATTGTTTAAAATGGTATTTAACATTCTATTCAATGCATTTTTAACACTATTTAGTATTTAACATCTACAATTGGACAGAGCTCTTGATTGCAAATTACTGTATATGTAATGCAATCATTTGTGTGTTTTTGAGTAGTTTAAAAAACTGTGATTAGTTTGAATAAACCGTTTTACTTTACTAAAAAAAAAAAGGTTATTCTAACCTAAATGAATTTTCATAAATGCAGGGGTGGAGCAGTTGTCATCACTTCAGTCTCTTGACCTGGCTTATAACCTTCTTATGGAGCATTCTCAGTTGGCACCTCTGTCCCTCCTTCATAATCTCAATACAGTAAGATAAACGCACCTTGTCCAAGTAATGCTTAGCTTAAACTGCTTGTTTCAGCTATAGGAAAGTGATTATCCTCAATCTCAGATTTCAGTCTTAGCATTTTTATGATACAACAGCTACAAATTTGGGCTTGATGAGGATCATAATTACACATTTGAATACTACGTTTTCTAGCTCAGCCAACTGGATCTTAAAATCACAATATGAATATTTCCTCTAAAGAATGTGAGATATCCGATTTTCTTTTGTCTTCTCCTATATACCACATTGACTGTTTTCTGATCTCATTTCAGTTAACTTTGGAAGGAAACCCTTTGTATTTTCAGAAGACACACAGAGTATCGACTATCCACCACCTCTCTCCACGAGCTGCTTACCAAGGGGTGAATCTTTCTCTGTTTGCGAACAACTACATACAGTGCACATCCTCAAAGTTATTGTTTTAATTGGTCCTCATGTTAAAGCTTTATTATCCAGTATGATCAGTTTATATGATGTGGCATCCAAAAATCTGAAGCAGTCTCTGAATTGCTACAATGAATGTTTAAATTAGCAACTATAGTATATCTAAATATACATCATTGATTGTATTCATGTTTACCATAGCAACCACAGGGAGGTGCCAGTGCCCCCTTTTTTCTTATGTCATTCTTAAAAGTAATAGTGAGATGTTTGCTTGTAGACCTTTCTCGCTGTTCTGCAGATGTTTTAGAGTTGTCAGCTGACGTTTTAATGTCTGCTTGCGTTTCAGCTCCAACTGGATGGAACCCCTCTGTCCCAGTCTGATCTGCTGGTGGGTATCAAATGTTACTTCATGTGCCATCTCAGGTCATTCCACCCTCCTTGTTTCTCATGCTGTATTGTGGGAGACAAATCTGCTTTTAATCTACAGTAGAATAGTGGGCAACAAAGTGCTTTTCTTCCTCTGACCAAATGGAGTTTTTAACTCTTTCCCCGCCAGCATTTTTTTAAAAAGTTGCCAGCCACCGCCAGCATTTTTGATGATTTTCACCTAAATTTGACGGCCCTCAGCTATGAATATATGAACATATTATATATCAAAATAAAGAACCAAGCCTCTGCTTTTAATTAAAAAAAACTATTTTATTCTATCTTAATGTGTTCATGTTTTATCACCCCTTGAATGCACATAGGTTTCATCAGAAATACAACATTTTGAACAAAAAACTGAGAAAAATGCATTTTTATAAAAGTAGTGCATTTTCAAGCAAAATACATTCAAATGTCAAATTCTTTCACCTGTAAATAATTATATGAATAACTGAAATTGCATTCAATAAACAGAACAGACAGACACACACAAACACACACACACAACACGTTTATACACACAAGCACACACACATAGGCTACATCCATACATACATACATACTGTACACACACACACATATGTGTATATATATGTATATACATATATAGAGAGAGAGAGAGATCACACACACACACACAACATGTTTATACACACAAACACACACATATAGGCTACATCCATACATCCATACATATACATACTGTACATATATATATATATATATATATAGAGAGAGAGAGAGAGAGAGATCATCACACACACACACACACACGTTTATACACAAACACACACACATATAGGCTACATCCATACATATACATACTGTACATACACGCACATTTATATATATATATAGAGAGAGAGAGAGAGAGAGAGATCATCACACACACACACACACACACATTCAGATTGACGGGTTATCGGTCCATACACAACTAGAGATGTTTCTGTGTCTGTACAGACATCTCTCTCACTGACTACTTCGTCCCGATCAGATTCAAAATGGTCAAAACATGATCTACATATATGATCTACATGTTCTCTGATCCTTCCATTAATGCCGATCGTCTTGTATTCGGACCCGGACCCAGAAGTCCCGTAACTCATTCAGGACATGCGCTAGGGCTTTCCTTACCGTAATATACATAGAACACGAATTGCCGTAAAAACTCGTCAATGGCGGGGAAGCGTTGTCTCTTAATTGACGAGATATCTCGTCAATGGCGGGGAAAGAGTTAAACTTCAAATGGCTGCAGGCATGGCCCAACAATCACTAGATGACAGTAAATATTTAACCACATGACAGCTGACATAAAGATGAAAAAAATATTAAATGAGTCACGTTTAACAATGAATCAGAAATATTTAATGAGTCATGTGACAACTAATTTAAAATAGAAAGATAGATAGTATATTTCTTTTTATTTATTTTTTAATCTTCCACTGATATGAAAACCTTTTTAAGGGAGTCTGTATTTTATTATAGTAACAGTCAAACAGCTCGTAAAAACCAAAGGGTGTAGCAGGTGTGAAAGAAGTGGGCACACTAAGTTTTTCTGTCGAAAAACAAAACACATTTATGTCTATTGGTCATATGTCTATTGGTCATAGAGTTGCTTTATAATATATTAACATTGCATTCCAGCTGAGTTCCAGCTGCACATTTTCTGTACTTTTTCCCACGTTAACATGGACAGGGATTTAGAACAGCTTCATGTCCTTCAATAGCAACAAAGACTTGAAAACTTTGCAAGGATGGTAGAATTGTTACAAATTGCTTATTTTTTCAGGATTGTTGGCATCAGCAAAATTCAAGATCCCTTCTGTTAAAATGAAGCAGTTCACATGAAATTCATGTGTTCAGTGGCAAAAGACACAGCTAAAGATCCTTACTGATTGTTGTGTTTCAGACTGAGAAGCCCTTCTGAAAAGCAAAAAATTACTCTCAACACCTTGGGAAAAAAAAAAAAAAAAATACTGTTTGGTGTCCATGGCATCAGCACTCTCATGACACATGACTTAGCAAAAATGAAATGTGGGTGCTTTGTGTGAGAAATCTTAAATTTGCTGTGTCTTGACATATTCAGGTTTTTGGATTCTCTCTCTCTCTCTCTCTCTCTCTCTCTCTCTCTCTCTCTCTCTGTCACATCCCCCTTTTTCTTTTCTTCCCCAACACTTTAACACTGATACAGGCCAAAGATAACATTCACTTAGGTCAATGATGTGTCACTGACTGCATGTGATTAGTGACACCCACTGTTCATACAGTATAATGATTTTTTTTTTTTTTTTTTTTTTTTTGTTCAGAAAAACTGGCTGAATCATTTTTTGTTTTTCAGATGTCTTGCTTTTCAAATGGCCAGCTTAGACCATGGTTTGGGACATGCTATCTAACATGAAAAACATGGGAAAAAACATAAATCTAGCATGAATGGATAAGTTAATATAATGAGATTGTCAAAATAAGTGACAATCTCACAAGATATTCAATTCATTGTAATAAACTGTAGTGAATAATAGAGAAAACTAATATTGTAAATAATGTAAAAAAAATAAATACTAGTAAAAAATAACTACTTTTAATTTCCAAAAATATTTAGCCATGTTGGACAAATACTGTATCTTGATTACTGTATAATACTGTAATAATACTAATACTGTAGCTTGATTACAAGAATTTTTTTTTATTACAAATAACAGCCAAGAGGTAACTTTATTTGGACTCATGGTGGAAAGATGTTAGTGTTTGGTGTTGGCCAAACTCACCCTTTAACCCTGTCACCCAGGTTAAAAAAAAAAGTGTTTCTATTTATGAGAAATATAGTCTTTTATATATATAATTTTTTTTTTTTTTTTTTTTTTTATAAGATTTAATATAAGGTCAGTATTTATTGGTAAAAAAAAATAACCAAATTACACAAATAAGTTCTGTGGCTCTTGTGACATTTATTTTATTTTTATTTTTTCACAGAACTTACCTAAACCCAGACAGCTGGTTGGTCAGATGTCCCACACTTCTCAACATGTTTCTGTGGCACCTGACCAAGGAGGGCAGGAAGTGTCCAGTGGAGGTGGGGACATGACTGACAGTCTGACTGTAAGCATATCAGGAGTGAGCAGAGTTCGAAAGAGGAGACCCAGAGTAAGTTCATGGCCAAAATCTGGCCAAAATTTTTTGTGGTACAAAGTTGAACTAAATGAACATGATTGTTGATGATGCCAAGCCACCATAAAAATTTTAGTAAGATCTGATTCATGACATGAGTTGTGCAAATTTTTGCCATTTGCAGAACAAGGTAAAGGTGAGGAGAGCTAGTATTTCAGAGCCCAGTGACATAGACCATGAGATCAGAGTGCAGTCTGCTTTACAAGGTGATGAAAATAGGAGTTAAGTGAGCTTGTGTGTTTATTAAGCATGTGTGTTACGCTTCTCATGTGAAACGTTTGATTCTCTTCAGATATTGTCCTCCCCCATAAGGAGGACATTGAGAGAATGGACAGTTTTCGGGAGCAGTTAGGAGAGGACTGGCTACGCTACCAGCATCACCTTGATGGTACTCCAGTCAACCCAGCTTTCCCAGTAGTGGATAGTGTAACCATTAAAGTGAATACCAACGGACACTGTACTCCCCCATCCCCCCTGCTTAAACCTAATACAGCTCCAACCAGTCTGGAGTTGCTCCCCCCTCCGCTGCTGTCCTCTGAGCTGAAAGAGGAAGAGGACAAAGAAGAGACAGAGAGCACAGACCTGCAGCCTGAGACAGAGTCCACCTTGCAGTGCACAGGTCATATCCCCCCAAACACTGAATCTACTCTTGAGACGAGTCTAGGAAACACTCGGGCTACAACTGAGGCCTACTCTGACCCAAAACCACCACCAGAGGAAGATGATGATGACAGGGGAGGTCTGTCCGTTCTTTCCTAGGGATACACTGATACTGATAACTATACTTTATGTACTAATATTTTAAGCTGCATTTATTTGATAAAAAATACAGTAAAACAGTAATATTGTAAAATATTATTTAAACTGGATATATAACTGTTTTCTATTTTATATATTTTAAAATACAGTTTATTCCTTTGGCAAAGCTGATTTTTCAGCAGCCATTACTCTAGTCTTGAGTGTCACATGATCCTTCAGCAGTTGTTCTAATATGCTGATTTGGTGCTTAAGTATTATCACTTTTATTATTAATGTTGAAAACAGTTGTGATATTTTTGTGGAAACTGTTAATTTTGTCACGATTCTTTGAAAAATAGAACAGCATTCATTTGAAATGGATATCTTTTGAAACATAATAATAATAATAATTTGTTACATTTATATAGCGCTTTTCTGGGTACTCAAAGTGCTTTACATAGAAGGGGGTAATCTCCTCAACCACCACCAATGTGCAGCATCCACCTGGATGATGCGACGGCAGCCATATTGCGCCAGAACGCCCACCGCACACCAGCTTACTGGTGGATAGGAGACAGAGTGATGAAGCCAATCAGTGTATGAGGATAATTAGGAGGCCATGATGGTCAGAGGCCAATGGGCAAATTTGGCCAGGATGCCGGGGTTACACCCCTACTCTTTTTCGAAAGGCATCCTGGGATGTTTAACATGTTTAATGCATCCTTGTTGTATAAAAGCTTTTATTAAAAGAAAGAAAAAAAACGTACTTATCCAAAACCCTTGAACAGTAGTGTATTCAGCCATATTGACCTCTTACATAATTGTAGTTTTTTCATTTGTTTTTAGACTGTTGTTGAACTACTCAAATTTGCAAGCTAAACGTTTAAAGTAGTGTCTTCAACTCTGATTACCACACACAGTAACGCCAGCAGTGAGACAAAAATGTGTTGGACCAAACATTTGGATCTACTTTGTTTCTGCAAATATTAGTTTGTGTATTTACAGTGCCAAAAATATTAGCTCTGGTACTCTCCTGAAAAATCTTGATACATCTCTATTTCTTCATGATATAAAAGATATTATTTTCATTGTCCTATAACCAGTCTAGTTTGTGTCTAGAACTCATTTTCACTTTTGCACTTTGTTTAACAGTGGACCTGTGCAGACCAATGCTGGTGGGGCTTCTCTTAGAGGACGTGGAGAGAGATCGGAAAAGGGCCTCTGAACCGCTTTTCCTACGAGTGCGACAGGGTCACATGTTGGAGGTAGACATGCACCAGGGGTGTGTTAAAACACGAGTGGAACTAGATAGTCTGCAGAATGTCATCGCCACTGAGGCCACCTGCACAGTGGAGGTCAGATGACATATTTTCTGTTCATAAGGATCTATGATGATTGAGCATTTTGTCTCGGTTTCACACTCTCTTTTGAAATTTTTTAGAAGGTGGAGATGACTCACCCAGCCCTGGAGCTACACTTCCGGTACATTAGTCGTGAAAGACGAAAACGTTGTTACATAATGTTGGATGACAAGCCACAGGAAGCATTACAGGTCAGGAAGATCATTCATCATTAGACAATCAGATATGATCAGCTAGAGCTTGGGATATAATCTTAAAATGACAACAGATCTTACAAATAGGGGTGCACTGATCCATAAATCTTTAGTATAAATTCAATTTCTGATATCAAGAATTAGCATTTCAACTAGTGAAAATTTAATTGTCGATATTAAAAATTCATATCCTGCGAAGTAATAATCTGCTTGCAAATTTATATAATTGAATAAATCTGAAAACTCAGTGACATATCAGTAATAGTTTTTGCTAGTTGAAATTAAAAAATTGATATCAAGAACTTAATTTCTGCTTTTTATGTCATTTTTTGATA
This sequence comes from Tor tambroides, assembly GCA_021397915.2. Lineage (NCBI taxonomy): Eukaryota > Metazoa > Chordata > Actinopteri > Cypriniformes > Cyprinidae > Tor > Tor tambroides. The sequence goes on from JAFVLL020016679.1 coordinate 42,530, forward strand.
TATCAAACACATCATTTGTGTTTTTACTAGTGGAAATGTCCCTGATATCAAGAACGCTAGAGACAAAGAAGGATTTGCCACCAAGTGCAACATTTGTAGTCTGATGACATTAGGGAAAAATTCTAGTTTCTATTTTGCGGCAGAATTATCAATTATGCTTTTGATGTGACTTTAATCATGATCCTCAGACAGTTTGGGGAAATAGAGGCAGTTTGTGCGCTTATGCACAATAGACCTTTTTCACACTTCCTCATTCGAAGAGCGGAAGTTTCAAATAGTAGCTTAAAAAAATTTCACAGATACTATTTAAACTAAACTGAGCTAGACAACGACATCTCTGAATTCAATAATGAAATGCCCTTAACTGAAAATTGAGTGTTTACTCTTATTATTATACATTACTGACACTCTATCCTCCAATTTGATACTGTTAAGTGCTTTGACACAATCTGTATTGTTAAAAGCGCTATATAAATAAAGGTGACTTGACTTGACTTGACTTGGCTGCAGCCTGAATCAATGGCTGTGCCCATAGAACGGGATTGTTGTGATTTATTTATGTAAAATTCAGCACAGATACGTCTTCTAAAAACACCAAACTCAGTTTACAATCATTAACTGAGTATTGTGAAACCAAGGAAGATGGTTTCATGACATTCTGATGTATATTTCGTGACTTAAAGGGGAGCGCGCGAGCCATACTGCATGTGTATGCACAATACTTCAGAGTCTGACCACCTGATTTTATAACAGAACTCCAAGAAAACAATACAAATAGCATATCACATTAAAGAGCATTTAAATTAAACAAATCTTAAAATATTAATTACGACTAAAGACTGTTTTAGATGATTAAATAAAAGGTTTGGGGAAAATGTATTGCATTAAACAATATGCTTACATATTTCATACACTTACGATTCAATCCTCAATAATTACATCAAATTGAAGTTGTAAAATATTTCCAGCCTATAGAGGATTATTAAAAAAAAACTACATTGATCATCTTAATATCGAGTTGTATCCTGCGTGATTGAGTGCAACTGAACAGCTTTATACTGTATACAAAAACGGGAGGTTAATCATAATAAATATATTGCGAGAATAAACAGAATAATATAAAATATATCTGCAAGCAGCAATTAAGGGGCCAAGCACTACAGAGGCAATATGAGAAGTTAAGCATGGCATGGAGTATCTGACCAAATGCAACAATAATAAATGCAATTTTAGGATGATTGTAATTGAAATGGCTGAAAAATCATAAATGCATATGATTAAGTGGCTTATCACTTTTGACCAACAGGTGGCGCTGTAATCAAATCATTTTGGTGTGCACTGTGTGAAGCTCTGTCATTATGTCAAAGCTTTGCAGAGAGACAGCCTCAGAGTCATTTTGGCACCATGACTAAAATTTGTAGCGGCGCTGCATGAAAACAGTTTCGTCTATCGACACGAAATCCATACCTTTTTGTCAGCACGGTCTGAAGATGATTGACTCAATTTTGGTGAAGATTGGACCAATGGTTCGAGGAGGAGTTGAGGAGGAGTTTGAAAAAGTAGTTGTAAATCAAAATGGCGGACAGGACATTCGGCTTACTATGGCATAATTGGTATATATGTTGTCAGCATGAACCAAGGAATATTTTGAACCAAGGACGAGTTTCATTACAATAAGCTAACGTATTCAAAAGTTATTAGCATTTTTGGAAATTTCATAATTAATGGTTAATGAATGGTTTATTACTCTTGACCAATAGGTGGTGCTGTTCCCAAATTGATCGGGCGTGGTCAGTTTGAGGTGACAATGGCACATACAAAGTTTGGTGTAAATATGTCAAAGCTTTGCAGAGATACAGCCTCAGATGCAGTTTGGCATCTTTCCAGAAAATTCGTTGATGCGTTAAATAAAAACCGTTTCATATATTGACACACAATCCATAAATTTTGCCAGCATGGTCTGAAGATGATCCGAGTCAAATTTGGTGAAAATCGGACTGACGGTCTAGGAGGAGTTCGAAAAAGTGGTTTTCAACATAATTCAATATGGCGGACAGCAAATTCAGCCAATTATGGCATAATTGGTATCGATGTTCTCGGCATGATCCAAGGAATCTATCAACATCAGTCTCATTACAATAGGCTAATGTAAACAATAGTTATTAGCATTTTTAGAAATTTGATTATAACTTTTGACCACAAGGTGGCGCTGTCCCAAAACGTTTTGAGTACCGTCAGGGCATAATGCCGAAGAAGCATACCAAGTTTTGTAACGATATGTCAGTGCGTTCGTAAAATACAGCATTTTATGACAAAATTCAAAATGGCTGACGCTCAAAATGGCTAAAATAGGAAAATTGGATATCATTCAACTCTGCATGCTGCACCAAATCTAAAGGGACCAGTTCTGTGATTTTTGGCCAAACCATTCAGAAGTTATGAGCATAAATATGCATTTTTCATCACAGCGCTGAAACACTGCAGGTAGCCTCAGGTCATGCTTGTTATAACACACACCAAGTTTGGTCTCAATATGCCAAACCATTGCGGAGATATAGCCTCATATCAGTTTTTGCTTTTTCATATCAATGCTTTTCGTAGACTTCGTTCATCCGTTATTTGAGAATGGTCTGACGAATCGACTTGAATTCCATAACTTTTTGCCAGCATAGTCTGAAGATGATCTGAGCCAATTTTGGTGAAAATCAGACAAACCGTCTAGGACAAGTTCGAAAAAGTAGGTATTTTGGAACTATTGAAAATAGCAAAAAAAAAACGAAACCTTACGATTTTTAAATTTTGGTGTTCATTCGACTTGGCATGAGCCAATTATTCAGAGGAAAAAAGAATTTTCCTTTTGTCCCTTACGGTTCAAAATTTATTAGCATAAACGAGTGAAATTTTGGACAAGTGGTGGTGCTAGAGAGTTTGCGTTGGAGACTCTAAATTTGCTATGATGACTGTTCAGACTATGCTCTATCAGTGTGCCAAATTTCACAACTTTCCCGCAAGCGGTTCTATGGGCTGCCATAGACTTCCAGAGTGGAAGAAGAAGAAGAATAATAGGAAATCTTAACGGATACAATAGGTGCCATCGCACCTTTGGTGCTTGGCCCCTAAAAGTGAATGAAAATCAGCCCGATTCCTCTGGGAGTAATTTGAGCAGCATGCTGCTATTTATTACTGTCATGACAGGTAACAGCGGCAGCGCTGATAATCACGCCGATCAGATAACTTAATGTTAAACATTAAAATGAAGGATGACATACATGGTAAGGCATCAGTATAAATAAACTGTTTCAAATATTGACGTTCTTCACAAAACAGGCGTCTGTCCACTGACAATAATGCAGGCGGAAATTCCTGTACGCTACTAATCGGAGCCGGATGTGACAACACATGCACTGTGAAAAAGGCCTATCGCCATCTTACTCAAATATGCTCTCTCAGTCCTCCAGTGTTCTGATTTTTTTCTCTCTTTTTATCTACAGAGATACAGTACTGTGCAAAAGTCTTAGTCCATTAATATTTTCACCAAAAAAAAAAAAAGGTTTTAAGCCAGTTATTTCTATCTTTTGCTGTAGTGTGTTAGTAGGAAGTATCAGTTTACATTTCCAAACATTCCTTTTACCATTATTTGTAATAATCTAGTGAGATTTTGTATGCCTGACAACAGGCAGTGCTCCACACAGAGATCTCACCATCATCGAGTCCATCTGGAATTACAGGAAGAAATTCAGAACCATGGCAACATCTCAAAAACACATGAGGAAACCTTCCTACAAAGCTACCTGAAAAAATATGTGAAAGTGTACCTTTAAACGCAAAAGGTGGTAACACCAAATGTTGATTTGATTTAGTTAATGGAGTTCATTGATAAATAAAATCTATTTATGATGCTATTTTTGAAAGCATCCTCACTTTACAACATTTTTACACAAGTGCCTAAAACTTTTCACAGTACTGTAGCTTTGTAGGATGGCTTCTGTCAAGCGTCTTGAAGACGTTGCCACTGTTCTTCTGGATTTAATCTGTCTCAGTCTTTTTCTGCTTCTTCATGTAATTGCTGATGGACTCTATGATAATGAGATCAGATCTCTGTGTGGAGCACTGGCTATTGTCAAACTCCTTGTGGATACAAAAATCTCACTGGATTATTACAATTATTACAAAAAGACTTTTGCACAGTACTGCATATGTCTATAGAGATGTATGTTTGTATGCAAAATTTTGTGTTATACAGCAATTATAGTTAAACCTTCAATAACTGCACCATGTTTGGTTAGTTATTGATTAGTGGTTTGAATCAAAACAAAACAAAACACTAAGACAGAAAATAAATCTTTGAATTTGTTTTCCACTGCATGTTTTTAATCTGTCTATGCTGCATGTGATATCATTGTATTTACTGATTTCCAGCATGTCAAAATGATTTTTGATAGTAACAACAAAACTATTGTTAATTTAATGTTAGTGTTTCCAAATGTGAATTGTATGAATGTAAATGTGCATTGTGTTGCAATATACAGTGCCTTTCAAAAGTATTCATTCATTTTTTTTCATGTTTTATGTTTCTGCCTTATGTTAAACTACTATAAAATTACTTTTTTCCACATGACAAAGCAAAAACAGAATTGTCAACTTCGTAAATTTATTAAAAAATAACTGAAATACAGTGGGAAGAAAAATTATTTGATCCCCTGCTGATTTTGTACATTTTCCCACTGACAAAGAAATGATCAGTCTATAATTTTAATGGTAGGTTTATTTGAACAGTGAGAGACAGAATAACAACTAAAAAATCCAGAAAAGCGGATTTCAAAAAAGTTATAAATTGATTTGCATTTTAATGAGTCAAATAAATAGTTGACCCCTTCGCAAAACTTGACTTAGTACTTGGTGGCAAAACACTTGTTGGCAATCACAGAGGTCAGATGTTTCTTGTAGTTGGCCACCAGGTTTGCACACATCTCAGGAGGGATTTTGTCCCACTCCTCTTTGCAGATCCTCTCCAAGTCATTAAGGTTTCGAGGCTGACGTTTGGCAACTCGAACCTTCAGCTCCCTCCACAGATTTTCTATGAGATTAAGGTCTGGAGACTGGCTAGGCCACTCCAGGACCTTAATGTGCTTCTCCTTTGTTGCCTTGGCCGTGTGTTTTGTGTCATTGTCATGCTGGAATACCCATCCACGACCCATTTTCAATGCCCTGGCAGGCTTCAATGTCCTGGCCCTGACGGTAAATGACCCCGTCCATCATCCCTTTGATGTGGTGCAGTTGTCCTGTCCCCTTAGCAGAAAAACACCCCCAAAGCATAATGTTTCCACCTCCATATTTGAGGGTGGAGATGGTGTTCTTGGGGTCATAGGCAGCATTCCTCCTCCTCCAAACACGGCAAGATGAGTTGATGCCAAAGAGCTGGATTTTGGTCTCATCTGACCACAACAGTTTCACCCAATTTTCCTCTGAAACATTCAGATGTTCATTAGCAAACTTCAGACGGGCCTGTACATGTGCTTTCTTGAGCAGGGGGACCTTGCGGGCGCTGCAGGATTTCAGTCCTTCACGGCGTAGTGTGTTACCAATTGTTTTCTTGGTGACTATGGTCCCAGCTGCCTTGAGATCATTGACAAGATCCTCCCGTGTAGTTCTGGGCTGATTCTTCACCATTCTCATGATCATTGAAACTCCACGAGGTGAGATCTTGCATGGAGCCCAAGACCGAGGGAGACTGACAGTTATTTTGTTTCTTCAAATTGCGAATAATCGCACCAACTGTTGTCACCTTCTCACCAAGCTGCTTGGCGATGGTCTTGTAGCCCATTCCAGCCTTGTGTAGGTCTACAATCTTGTCTCGGATATCCTTGGACATCTCTTTGGTCTTGGCCATGGTGGAGAGTTTGGAATCTGATTGATTGATTGCTTCTGTGGACACGTTGTCTTTCATACAGGTAACAAGCTGATATTAGGAGCACTCCCTTTAAGGGATATAAAAGACACCTGGGAGCCAGAAATCTTGCTGATTAATAGGGGATCAAATACTTATTTCACTCATTAAAATGCACATCAATTTATAACTTTTTTTGAAATGCGTTTTTCTGGATTTTTTTGTTGTTATTCTGTCTCTCACTGTTCAAATAAACCTACCATTAAAATTATAGACTGATCATTTCTTTGTCAGTGGGCAAACGTAAAAAATCAGCAGGGGATCAAATAATTTTTTTCCCCACTCTAAGTACATTGCATAAGTATTCATACCCTTAACTAAATATTTAGCTGAAGCTTCTTTACAGTCTCAAGTCTTTTTTCATTTGATGCGACAAGCTTTGCACAGCAGCATTTAGCAGTTGTCTGCCATTCTTCTCCTCACCTCTTCACCTCTCAAGCTCTGTCAGGTTGGATGGGGGCTGACGCACATTTTCAGGTTTCTCCAGAAATATTTGATTGGGTGCAATCCCAGGCTGTAGCTTGGCCACTCAAGGACATTGACAGAGTTGTCTATAAGCCACACTTGCTTTGTGCTTTGGGTCATTGTCCTGTTGGAAGGTGAACCTTCTGCCCAGTCTGACTTTCTGAATGCTCTGGACTGGATTTTCATTAAGGCTATCTCTATATTTTGGTGCACTGAGCTTTTCTTCTACTCTGACGAGTCCCACAGTCCCTGCCACTGAAAAACAGCTCCACAGCATGAGGCTTTTGGGATGGTACTCTTCAGGTCATGAGTAGAGCTGGTTTCCTTCAAAAATGATGTTTGGAATTGAGGTTCATCAGACCAGAGAATATTATTTCTCACAGTCTGAGGGTCCTTTAGCTTGGTTTTTGATCTGATATGCATTATCAGCTGTTAGATCTTTTAATTAAGACGTATATGCCTTTCCAAATCATACCCATTCAGTTCAATTTGCCACAGATTAACTTCACTTGAAGTGCAGTAACGTCTACGAGCAATATGAATGCTCCTGAGCTAAATTTCAACTGTACCAGATAAGTGTATGAATACTTATGCGATGGAATCATTTAAGTTTTACATTCTCAAGGCACTATATACTTGTAAAAGTGTGCCGTTTGGTGATCAGTATCAACCTCAAAATTCCTAATCGGTGCACCACTAATTACAGGCAAAGTGATTGGCTTTTTCACAACCTACTGTATGCAACCTGAGTCTTTGCAGTGTTTGAAAAGTTTGCACTTACAACACGTTTTTTGTTTTTTTGTCTATTTTGACACATTCCCACACAACTTGTTGACTTTTTGATGAAACTTTAAAATTTAAAGCAATATGATATTAACTTAATTAAGATTAGAATTCTGACTCCACAGGTATTATTGGAGGTTCTCTCAAGAGTCGTGGAGGAAAACAAGCAGCTAGTGGATGAGGAGAGACCAGAGACAGTTTGGCTACAATGCCTAAAGTGTCAGACTGAGTTCTGCCAGCCAGCCACTGAATCCGACAGCAGCCTGAGTCACCTGGATGAGCTAAGGAATGACCGTAAGCATATGGCCCTAACAATCAAAAAGATCATTATTTTTCTGTCATGAGCAAGGCCCTGGAAGCATAGGCGGACATACACTCCTGCCAGAACATTCCAGGGAGTGGTACAAACACATGGAAATCTCAATAAATGGCAATTACAATCATTCTCTCTAGCATGACTCTGGTTGCCTCCACCTCATTGCAATTAAACACATTATTCTAATGTGCCATAATAGTTGGGACTACACCAGTTGATTAATACTGGTTATTATCATGGCAGCAGTTTTGGGCCTGATCTTTTTATTTTTTATTTTTTTTATATCACAGCTTTCAGCACAAGATGAAGTTAATCAGAAAAGATGAATCAGGCTTACCATGAGTGGGCGATTGTCTTGTTGGAGCATGAGAGGCCCTGGATAAAATGTGGCACCAAAGAATTTCATGAATACGGAATAGTTGCCAAACACTGGGTGTGAGAGCTTTTTATCATGGGACTCCATCAGGCAGTTTTATTATGGGACCTATTTTCAGCGGAACCCACTTAATAGAGTTTTTTTGTTGTTTTTTTTCTCCACTGTAACATCCTGCAGGCCAATTTCTCTTTAATGAATGGGTTGATACACAGTTCATCCTCCTCCTCTGCAGTGCATGCTGCATAGTTTTAAAACGTGCTTTGACACGCAAACCGGAGGTTCTGGGACATTTGTTCAGCTGCTTTCAGTCTGTTTGCTTGGAGTCCTGCAGATCATCTGGGCCAAACACATAGTTGGTTCTGCATGGGGCAGAGATCAGTGAAGGTGTTTATTTTAAGAGCATTAACGTTCTTAAAATAAATCTGAAGGAAAGAGTATGTTGAACACACTGTCCTGTAGTGAGACTTACCTTGAAAGGCATTGGTGGATGTCTTTTGATTTTCTTTTGTGCTGCCATTTGAGCACCTGAACTGTATTAGATGGTCTTGGATGTCTCAGGATAGGAGCATTTATCTTTATATACCTTATTTTATTTATTTATTTTTATTTTTTTCAGATTGTACTGTCATCTGCTCAGAGTGCAGTAGTGATCATGTAGTTGAGTTGACTGCCCAATCAGCTCCTTCCACCAGTACACCATTTGAACAGAATGATGCCAGATACTTCACCTTTGATGACAGGGACAACACAGTTCAACTCAAGCACAATGAGGTCTGGGTTTATGCTCTTTTTGACTTGATATTTCCATGACAGTGTAATGTTAATGTTCTCTTTTCACTCACTTAACTTGCTTAATTTCTCTAGGCATTGGTCCCAGGACAGTCTTTGCTATCCCATGGCAGCCCCCTCTATTCAACTCAGCATTCAGAGGCCTCCACAGAGGGAGCTGCAGCATACTTCCATACAGCCCATAGCTTCCTGTCTAATTGTTTGACTAATCAAAATGAGACATGGGTTGACCAGAGAACCTCTCAACTAATCAACTTTAGCACAACTGATAGACAAGGTAGCTCAGAAGGGCTTAAGGAGAAGGTGACTGACAATTCCTGTTACAACAGCTATCAAAAACAACAAGACCCACAGTCACCAAAGTGCACAGAAGGCTCCAAAAATGGTAGGTGTCCACTCTTGGGATGAAGATCAGTAGAGTGGTTAGAATGAGTGACAGTAATGAGAATTTGTTTAAAGAAGAAAAAACTTATGAAAAGGATGGATTCAGACTGTGATTTGGAAATGGCAAGAAAAGCTGTGGTTACTGGTTCCAGGTCTGTTTTAGGTTTGCCAGTTAAATAATATAGCCTTGAAAGTTATTGACCAAACTGATTGCTTTGTAAACATTACCAAAAGAATAGAATTATAGAGAGAGGAAGTTTTTTTTGTTTTGTTTTGTTTTTTCCCACTTGTAATTGTTGATGTCACACTGCAATTAAGTTGGTACCAGAGAATGAATCCTAATGTTTGGCAGGCCTTCCTGGCCATAAATCGTGAACTAATTTTAAAAATATTGATATTACAAGTACCTGTATAGTGTTGTAATACCAGTTTTTTTTGTTGTTTTTTTTGGCATAGCAGCTTGTACTTTTTTCCATTGAGGGATTTAAACATAAAGATAATTTTCATTTCAGCTCAGTTTGACCTGCTGTCAGAAACAGTGGACCATCGGCTTCAGCTGTTCCTGGATGTGGAAGTGTTTGGGGGAGAAGAGGAGCTTCGCTGCTTTTTAAAGGCATGATAACCTGTATACAATGCCCTCAATAAAATTAACCAGAAATATATAGACTACACACTATACACACTACCTAGACAAAACCAACATGATAGATCTTTTATTCATAAAAGTAAATTTATGATATTTATTGCTACTATTTTTACTGCCCACTTCCACCATATCATATCAAGTTATTTGACATGCTGCCTAAAAATCATCATCTTTACTGTTTGCAAAATGAGTGATGATATTATTTTTTTTTTTTTTTTTTTTTTTTTTAAATTATTGTTAACTTTCTGAACTGCTGAACAGCTCAGTGTAGTTTCATTATTTTACTTCATTCTGCATGTTTGAGAAGCTGGAATTAGTTGTATTAATTTTTTCTGGGTTTCACTTGATTTCAGATGTCCATTGTGAAGTTTGGGGATGCAGCTCAGTTCCATTCCCTTATGGTTGTGTCAGACCAGTACATCTACATCTTAGAAATAACCTCACGGTCTGAGTAAGCAACTTGAATTTCTTCAGTTAAATGAAGGCTTTGAAAGAGCAGCTTTCAGCTGGCTATGGGTAGTCCAGAAAAAAGAAACACAAACTTTCTGTAATGTTGTGGGTTTTATGTGTCAGCAGGGTAAACATACTGGTGCAGTATCTCTAGAATCCACCAATTCAGCATACTTATCAAACATTTTTCCTATTATATTTAAGCAATATCACATTAATAAGAATGGTGTATTTTCTTATGTCAGCAGACTCACCATAGTCATATATGTCACTTGCTCAGGAATGAATCCTCTGCAGTAAATGGTGAATGGGACCTTTATTTCTGTGGTGCTTTACACAATACAGCTTGTGTCAAATCAACTTCACAAAGATAAAAAGGTAAATAACAGAATCAATTATGGAAACTCAGCTATGTAGACAGTTAAGTTTCTGCTGTAAAGTAGCTCTAAAAGACAATAGTGTCATTATTTAGCTCAAGTCAGTTCAGTGTTGGCTTAGTTCAGATCAATAACAGTGTGAAGCTAATCAATCAGATATAAGCAGTTTTACCAAAAGTAGCAATGTCATTATTCAGCTTGAGTCAGTTCAGTGTTGATTTAATTTTAGTTCAATACCAGCATTGATGTTACAAGATATGACTCAGCTGTAAAGCATCTCTACAGAAGACGGTAGTGCCATCCTCCAGCATCACAAGCATCATAATAGTCTACAAGTAATCAACATGATTGTCCATCAGTTAACTTCTTTGAAAGTGAGAACGTGTATTTGTAATAAATTCATCTAAAAAGACATTTTTAACCTCAAACTATTATGACTTACATAGTCCTCTGGCAAAAATAGTCCTCTATCCATAATATTGCTTTCTTTAGTGAAGAAGTCGTTTCCTCTTCATCAGGAGAGAAATATGCACAGATCAAGCATAGTTTACGAGCAAAAACCATTCTAAACAAATTTTTTGGTGGATTTTAATGTGAGAGGACAATAGAGGATGGACTTTTTCACTGAAGGATGCGTTATTATGAATTAAAGGGGTAGTTCACCCAAAAATTAAAATTCTGTCATTAATTACTCACCCTCATGTCGTTCCAAACCCGTAAGACCTTCGTTCATCTTCGGAACGCAATTTTAAGATATTTTTGATCCATTCCGAGAGCTCTCTGACCCTCCCATAGACAGCAAGGATTCTTACACGATCAAGGCTCTGAAACGTAGCAAGGAGATCGTTATAATAATCCATGTGACATCAGTGGTTCAACTGTAATTTTACGAAGCTACGAGAATACTTTTTGTGCGCAAAGAAAACAAAAATAACGACTTTATTCAACAATTCATCTCCTTCGCGTCACCCTGTAGCGCCATTTTGGAGGTTATCACATACGCATGCAAAGTATGTAAGTGGATATGTTGTTTACGTTCAGATCAAAGCGTTAACAACGTAAACAGCATATACGCGTACGTACATTGCATACCTTGTTTACGTATGTGTTTGGAACGACATGAGGGTGTGTAATTAATGACAGAATTTTCATTTTTTGGGGAACTATCCCTTTAAGGTCTAGCATTTTGGCCAGAAGCAACAGTTTAAAGGTAAAACACCTTGAGGAATTTGTTCCTTACAAACATGCAGCTGCCATTATGACAGCACCTATTCACTGCAGAGGATCCATTAGTGAGCAAGTGATGTAAATTTCTCCAAATCTGTTCTGATGAAGAAACTAACTCATCTACATCTTGGATGGCCTGATGATGAGTAAATTTTCAGCAAATCTATATTTTTGGGTGAATAGTTGTTGACCTACATCAAACTTTAAAGGAGGTTGCACATGTCTGGTGGAGGGCACAAAGTGTCCTAAAAGTTGAACACATTTTGTCTATGAATTTGCACATACTGCGCCACTCACCCAACTACGACTTCTGAGGCTGCTCAAAATCCTTCCACACCACACACAGTTTTTCTTTAAATTTCTGTAAATGTACTTGTCCCAAAGTCTTGTTATGGTATATACAGACTTCACACTAGGTTAGAAGATATATTGTGTATAGATGTTTTTTTTTTTTTTTCAAGTCAGGTCACCTATATTTGCTTAGCACATAATGCAATACACATTTTTTTTGAAAGCAGCTTTACAGGGATAAACAGAAATGTAATGCTTTAATAATTGTTCAAAGATCAATTATGCTGTAAATCATCTCTACAAAACAATAGTGTCATTGTTCAGCTGAGTTCAGCTTAGTGTTGATTAGTTTCATTCAATAACTGTGTAAAGATCAACAATTATAAAAGTAGTTCAATTCAGCAATAAAGCAGCCCTGAAAACAGTGATGTCATCTAGTTCTGTTGAGTTATCATCATGTCTGTACAGTCAACAATTCAATAATATTGCTGAATATTAAGTGAATAAAGTATATGCTACTTACATTATATACAGTACATCGCTCTTGTAATCTTTCAGTTTGCAGAGCTGTTTGCACTGCTGTTTTTTTATACCACAAATTTCATACTTACCAACTTGTTCATTCTTGAAGTGAACTTTTGGCTGCATGGTAATAGATTCAGTTTTGAAAGCAAATACAGAATGATGTCTGGCGTTCGATACTGCGTGTGCGTTGTCACACCCTCAACATGACGCTACATGGAGATTTTTGTCCATTGTGTTACCGGCTTAACAAATCTAGTTAAAGTTTAATCATAAGGGATTATAGCTTTAAGCCATCTCCACTAAATCTAATTGATTATACACAAATCCTGAATTGAATGTTATTAACAGAAACAATTAAAAAAGGCTAGCTTTACTAATGATTTACAAGCGTATCACTTTCCATTTCTCTTAACTGTCTTTTCATATTTTTTACATTTTCTTACACCGTCTCTCATTTCTGTTGCAGAGGACAACCCTCAGACTGGCTGCGGAAAAGAGAAAGCCATCGGTTGTGTGAACTCAGCTATCTGGAGGTGGGTCTGGGCTCTCAGAGTATCCACCTAGAGTTTGATGAGGGTGCAGCAGCGTACACGCTACTAGTGCGGAACAGTGCCCGCTGCAAAAGGTTCTTCAGCAAGCTTACAGGCAAGACTTCCTTTTGCATGCTATGTGTATGCTATGTGGTTTAGAACATTTTTAGAAGGAAATGAGAAATAGCACTTAGTAGACTTGCTAAGAAACCGCATTAAAGGGGTCATATGATGCGATTTCTAGTTTTCCTTTCTCTTTGGAGTGTTACAGGCTGTTTGTGCATAGATGAGATCCCTGATGTTGCAAAGACTAAAGTCTCAAACCCAAAGAGATATTCTTTATAAAAGTTAAGACTGGTCCATGCCCCCCTAAAACGGCTCATTTAAACACGCCCCCACATGTCTACATCACTGTGTGGGAAGATTTGCATAACACCGCCCAAATGTATACGCAAAGAAAGAGGGCGTAATGTTTATTCTTGCTGTAGTATTGTTGCTGCTGCCAGCGCCATGTACTGGAAACGCTGTTTGTTTCGTTGTGAAAGCGAAACTACTTTTGTTTGGGCTTCCAAAAGAGGACACAACTAGAAATCAGTGGTTAAGTTGTATTTACAACACTGTTCCAGAACAGTTCAACCCAAATATTAGTGTGTGTGCAGCGCATTTTACGAAGGGCTATTTCCTGAACCTGGGAGAGTAGCCTACAATGCTGGCTTTCACAAAGGCTGTTTCTATAAAGTGGGGCAATTCCAACTTGTAAGTCTGTAAGTATATTTTCATATTTAAAGAATTTGCTACTGACCATTCAAATGCGAGTTTTGAGCAGTGTAGAGTAGCTTTTGTTGTTTGTCGTTTCTTCGATCACAAATGCAGGCATGGTAATGTTTACGTGGTGCAATGCAATGTGACGCGTAAGAAGACAGTATAAGTCATTATAATCAGTAATTATGTCCCTACTGGATGCAACAAATGCCTCATTTATAATGGGTTTTATTGTTTTCATCTCATCGTGCCGGGACACAGCATCACAAACAATACGGTAAGGGGTGTAACATTTCTGTCACACGCTTGAGGTATTCGGCCAATCACAAGGCACTGGATAGCTGGCCAATCAGAGCACACCTCACTTCTCAGAACGATGAGCTTTGTAAAAATCGATGCGTTTCAGAAAGGCGGAGCATAGAGGAGCAACAATAATGTACAGTATGTGGAAAATATTGTGTTTATTGAACCTTAAACCACATAAACACATTGCATTACACCAAATACACAAAATAATGTTCTTTTTAGCAACGTCATATGACCCCTATAAAAAATTATGTGAACAACGGCTGGTTTAACACACACTAAAAAATGCAGGGTTGTTTTTAATATTTTTACCCAGGTGCTGGGTAGTTTTCTGCACTCTAAAAAATGCTAGGTTGTTTTTTTTTTCACCCAAATGCTGTGTTCGGCTTGTTGGACACAGTGGCACGAAACAACCCAGCTGCTGAGTTAGTCAGTGCACAGGCTTTTTGCGTCCTCTACAGGAGAGAGCGATTATCAGCGCCGCAGATTTGGTGCACTTCTTCAGCGAAATAAAGGTTTGTATACAGTTTATATAAATTATAAAGTCTTTACTGTGCTGTAAATTATATTATTTTAAGCAACGCAATACAAGGACGAGATGTCAGTCAGCTAAATGTGTCAGCAGTGGTCGTTTCGCATAATGGAAGCGCCTTATGCCTTGCATAACATAAACTGATTTGATTTTATATAATACTGAATATAATTTAATTTAATGTTAAAATATGTTCTCTAATCTCAGTACTGTTTGTTTATGGGCAGGTTATGGAGTGAACGAGTGAAATGCAAGGCGGTGGTCTGAGGTTTGCAGTTCTCCCGGCGAACAGCAGTCCATCACCTGCTCAGATTTCGGCGACACACCGGCACGAGAATTAGCACTATTTCAGTGAAAAGGGATTAGTGAGAAAGATTGAATACACTTAAATTAAAATGCTTCTTTTAAATGTTATGTTTTTATTTCAATAATGCTTGTTAAACGAGTTTAAATGTATGTAATATTGTAAATTATGCTGTATTCATCCAAATAACTTCAATTTGTCTATTGTTGTCCATGGGTGTTCTTGTTTATTAACAAATGTTCATCTTTTGATTACTGCTGTTGCCTCAAGTAATTCTGTGTGTGATTTTTAATTTCCAGCCTATTTTTAGCCAGCAGTATAGTCATTTTTAAACGATATTTGACTTAAATAAAACAACCCTGCATGTTGGGCAAAAACATTTAACCCAACCAGCTGGGCCAAAATAACCCAGCATGTGTTCTTTCCAATATTTACCCAGCGCTGTGTTGCCAAATAACCCAAGTTGGGTTGTTTTTAACCCAGCATTTTTTTTTTAGAGTGCAGGTTTGCCGTTGTTTAGCAGCTCATCATGATAAATTATTTTTTGTCAAAGTGAACAATATATTTGCTTCTTGGGTAAAATTAAAATAATGGTTCAAATAAGGTTTAGAAGGAAGTTTTGAATAAATGAAGGTGGTTTCCCAAAAGAAAATGTGTGCATCCAGGTTGCCATTCTTTGTGGTGGTGATGGTGGTAGTTTGTATTAAAGACAAGTCCTATATCCTAAATATATTTGTGGTCAAGAGTCTGTCGGAAACATCGTAAGGAAACTTGGATTTATGGTTTATTGCATAAACACACTCTTGTGGATACAAAATGCTGTACACATTTATTAAATTTTTTAATTCAAAGTTTAAAAACAACTCTTGAAGTCCATATTACAGATTCACTGTTATCTTTATAGAGGAACTGACAGGGTATGAACTTTCACCGACAATCCACCAGTACACCCAGCCTAGAAAGGAGACTTGTAGAGACAGTAACCTTCTGGCACAGCCACTGTGATCTTAGAAGCTGACAGATATCTGACGCTCTTGCACAATGCAGGAACTAGTTGCAACCAGACAAAACACCACCTTCAGGTGTATTTACCTGTCCACCTCAGTGTTCTTTTAATGGCTGTTCATTTTCACCACATAATGTGGCAAAACATAGGATCCTGTCAAAAAAAAAAAAAGTTACAAAGACCACAATACAGCAGGGGTGAAACTAAACTTTGACCTCGTTACAAAAATAGGTCTGCACATTGTCTAACCTGAACAATGAAACTGACACATTTTTTCTCACAGCAACCCATTTGATTGTTTCATTTTTGTGGTTATCAGTACACCTGCAGAACCAAAAAGAATAAAGTTTTAATGACTGTGCTAGAAAGGATCTTTATGTGCCTCCATTCTCCATTAAGACATTGTCCTCCCAGTTTGTTTGGAAACATAGTGACTAATGTTTTACTCAAAAATGTTGGTGTCTTTGGTTTAGCTTCTTTGCTTTGTGTTGTGGTTGTTCTTCAAAAGCATCAAATTAGTTCATGACCAATATGTTTATAAGATGGAGGATGAGTTTAATGCTAAGATGAATAGATGAGTACAGTTAGTTACAGTATATTTTTGGGTCCCACTTTATATTAGTTGGCCTAATATTAGGTGACATGAAAAAATAAGTACAATGTACTTATTGTGTTCATATTGTATTGCAAAACTTTTGCTGTTATTGAGGTAGGATACGGGTAAGGTTAGGGACAGGTTTGGTGGTATGGATAGGTTTAAGAGTGAGATTAAGTGTAAGGGATGGGTCAACAGTGTAATTATAAATGTAATTACAGAAATTAGTTACAGATGTATTTACATGCAGGTATTTTTAAAAATATAAGTACAGTGTAAAAACATGTATGTATGCAATAAGTGCATTGTATTAAATGATTAATTTAAATGTAAGTACATAGTAGTTAAGGTGGTTTTTTTATGTATTTATTTATTTGTTTATTTATTTATTAATGTTCTGGCCCACATATTCATATAGCAGTAATGCTGTCTGAGTTTTATTATCTGAATGACTTTACGTATTTAAATGTTTATAGTAAAAAAAAAATATATATATATATTAGATGTGTGAGAATGCTGTTCTTTGTAGTATTTTGTCTTTTAAAACTAGAGTAACAGAAGCTGCATTGTCTTTTATGACTCAATGTTGACTTTCTTTAACAAACTTAAAGCTGCAGTCCGTAAGTTTTGCCTCTTTGTCGCCATCTCTGTTGAAAACCTGGTATTGCAGCCAGGTGCGGAATTATCTTTATTACGTGGGCTGGACTCTGGCACGGCTT
>JAFVLL020016680.1:0-41468 GCA_021397915.2 Tor tambroides
ATTATCTCGGCAAAGGAGAAGTGCTCACTAACACAGATTTAGACAGATTTGTGAACAATATTTGAGAGAACTAGGCCTTTTTTGTACATAGAAAAAGTCATACCTTTTGAGTTCAGCTCATGAAAAATGGGGGCAAAAACAAAAGAGTTGCGTTTATAATTTTGTTCAGTGTACTTTATTCATAACATTCAAATTCTGTTAGTATATATAAATGAATGTATATTAATAAATGTGGTAACACTTTACAGTAAGGTTCCAATATAGTAATGCATTTAACTAAATTAGTTAAAATGAACTAACAATGAGAAATACTTCTAAAGTACTTATTAATTTTAGTTCATGTTCATTTCATTGTTTACTACTGCATTATTTTAAAATAAAAACTGGTAATAATTAATATGATTTAATCCTCCTGAGCCAACATGAACTAACAATGAAGAGTTGTTTTTTTATTAACTATCATAACATCAATAAATACTGTAACAAATGTTTTCATCATTGTTAATGTTAGATAATGCAACACAATGGGGCAGCCGTGGCCTAATGGTTAGAGAGTCGGACTTGTAACCCAAAGGTTGCAGGTTCGAGTCCCAGGTCCGGCAGGGATTGTAGGTGGGGGGAGTGAATAACCAGCACTCTCTCCACCCTCAATACCACGACTGAGGTGAGACCCTTGAGCAAGGCACCAAATCCCCAATTGCTCCCCGGGTGCCACAGCATTGGCTGCCCACTGCTCCGGGTGTATGTTCACTACTGTATGCATGCACTTGGATGGGTTAAATGCAGAGGATTTTGTTTCTTGGACAAATTCTGAGTATGGGTCACCATACTTGGCCACACACCACTTCCCCTTCCCTTTCCTTTTCCTTTTCTTTACTAACATTAATTAATGAGACCTTATTGTAAAGTATTTTAATGTCATGTTATCTAGTGCACCAACTAATGTTAACATATATGTTTATTGTAAAGTCTTAACACTATTTCGATAGCACATTTTCTTAGTCTTTTAAACTATGCATTTTTTTATCGGATGTGTGAATATATTTTGCTGAACAGTATTTGTAATGTGTCTCCCATCCTACAGATGTTGCCAAGCCAGTGGGAATAGTGCATGTAGTTTAGATTAATAGAAGTGATCAAGTGAAATCACAAATTCAAATGTGACCAAATACAGCAAGTTTTTTTGTTTTGTTTTGTTTTTTGATGTGCATAGTAATAAAAATTAAAACATGGATCATGGGACTGGACTTTTTAGTGTTAAAAAGAGTTTTCCCCCCTTATTCTTATACATTGTTACTTGTTAGTTTTTGAGGTTTTGATTAAACCAAGGCTAGAGGTGGTGAACATTATTTTAAAATCCAAATGTCAGTGTGTGTAATATTATAATTGTGCTGCTTCCTGATCCATGTGTAACTGACCTTAGGTGGTCTCCACTAGATTATGAGCTCTCACCAACCTGACTATTTCACCAAGAAAATAATTTATCCTGAAGTATGGTAGCACCATTAATAATAAAAAGGAACTAGAAGACCTGACTTCAAACATGAATCAGTGAAAAGAGTTAAACATCAACTGGTTGATATTTCTTAAAGCACGTAAGCACACAACACACACAAGGACCACCAGAAGTGGAGTACTGTGCAATTACTCACGCTCACATCTGTGCTGTCACACCAAAGCAAGAAAGTGGTTAATTGATATGTTGATGAGCTGCAAAGTCAAAATGCATGCATAAATCCCAAGATTAAATCCTGTTCTATTAACACAAAGGTGTGTACAACAAGCTAGTTATAATAGTAGATGATCATTTAAAGGAGCCATTTCTTTTTTTGTTGATGAAGGTTTCTTGCACCATAGTGATAATTTGTAATATGCTGTTGTTTCTACTTTGTGAAATGAGTAGCAACACTTACATCTTTTCAATAACTTTGCTTCTTTGCACAACCAACCCTGCATACTGTGACAAGTTCAGTAAACAACCTGTGGTGGGTGAAATGGGCTGCACAAGCTGTAAATTCAGACAGAAATGATTTGGAATCATGGTAAAGGTAAACCTCAGCCACTCATTTCATTTTTTTTAAAGGTGTTACCTTATTATAAGGTAACAGCAACAATAGCTCCTTCAAAACTGAGGAAAAAATAAAAAAGGAAAAGATATGGAAAGCATGGATTTGGATTTGTACTAACTACACACATGCTTATAGGCATGATCCACATTACCATGTGCATTGTATGTAGATTTTCATCTTTTAGACGTCATAATTTAGTTGTGATGTTGGAATGTGCAAATAAAAATGTCTTTGGAGTAAATAGAACAATGATGGCTGCACGGTCCAAGGATAATGATGGATATTTAACCATGCAAATACAAGTTATAAGGATTATGCAAAAACAGATTAGCATTTTGAAATGTAGAAGCCTCTCTCTTTCTCTCTCTCTCTCTCTCTCTCTCTCTCTCTCTCTCTCTCATTCTTTCTTCCTTGCTCGCTCTTTCTCTTTCCCGTTCTTGGTATGTCCACGCCTGGAAATTCAATTAACAATAGAAATGTTTTGAGAGATGGATTAAAAAAAGTATTGCCGTGAGCAAGCTGGGATAAACTCTTAACCTCAGAGACAGTTAAATGGTGACCTAACACAAAGGTTGAAATTATGATTTATGGATTGGGAGATATTATTCTTTGTTCTTCTCACAGTGGTGGGGGCCGATAACGGGAACGAACAATAGCAAGATTAGCCCAGCGATTGGAGTCATTCCTAAGACGCGCACTTGTGAAATCTCTCTGTGTCTGTGATGCAGCTCTCTGTTGTAACAACAGGGCCTTGATAATGCCATTGCTCACGGTTCATGACCAGAAAAAGATAAGAGAAATGAGTTTCTGTAAGCCTGCTACAGGCTTAACCTCTGACACTTATTTCATATCAGGCCTTACAAAACCTTTCCCTCCAGCCTGGCCTGGATCTCCAAACGGCACCCAAACACAATCTGCCACAGGTAGTTAAATGCTTCATGCCTGCACCATGCCACAGTTTGCAAGTTATCGAACATCTCCTTGACCTTAAAAAGGAAAACGTACCAGGATAAGCAACCCAGCTCCCAGCAATAAAAAAAACATCCCTCTTAGCGGAGGCTTTTTTAGGTACTTTGTTAAATGGATTAGATCTAGCGGCTCAGGGCATTGTCTTTCACTTGCATATCGCTAATATTGTTTGTGACAAAACCCATGTAGTTTATCTAGCATCCTGTTTTTCCACCGATCCATCCTTTTGTCATTTCCCCTTAAGGACATGTTGTCAGGGATGTAATGGTGTAGAAAATCATTGATATTAGAGAAGCATCTTCTGGAAATCCTTAACTCTGATGAAGCTAGATCCCGTAGCAGATTTCACACGCCTTAGAAAGTTAATGGAGAAATGCATTATTCAGATAAGTTGAGGAAAAAAAACAAAAAAAACTCGAAGTAATTTGCAAACCATCAGTTGTGTATCAAACTGAGTCTGTTTTCTTTTGATGTTTTTTTTCCCCTCTTTCTCCACTAGGGCACTCTAATGGCTAACCATAGTTGACATCTGATTAGCAAACAACAGCATGCAGGCTCAATTTTTTTCCACCAAACATAATTTCAGGCACATAATTTTCAAAGTAAGCTAGTTGGCGTTATATTGAGTAAATATGACCACCCAAATTGAATCTGACAAAGCAACATTATAATCCATCACAGCTTATTAGAAATTTCAAATTTTGGAATTAAGGACTAATAAGCAGACAATGAAGCTTTCAAGGAGATGGATGAGGCCTCTGAATAAACAGGAAATGGCCATAATAAAAACACAGACCGTCAATGTTCCCTTCAGTACTGGGGCATTGAGTACAAAACGCTATTCCACACATCAGTCTTTTTTTCAAATAGAATAAAATAAATTGTCATCAAGTCATCATCATCAAATTATAAAGGATGCTCTTTCTGTGGTGGTGTAACCTGTGCTCACAATGATTGTAATATTCTAATATTTTAATGCTGTATTACCTTGGCTCAAAGGATATGTTATGACTTATAAGTGTTCATAACACTGAGGATCTATAGATTATATTATCTCTGAAAGGCATGCCATGTAACACCACAGTTTCCTAAAACATTCACAGTTGAAACTGAAGTAGAAAGGGATAGTCCACCCAAAAATTAAAACGGTCACCCCATATGAATTTATTGCTTCTGTGGAACAAAAAGGAGTTTTGTTGCATGATATCTATGTTTTTTTTATTCCATACAATGTAGTGAATTGAATTATGGGTACAAAAATAGTTTTTTTTTTTTTGTTTTTTTTTTGGGATGAAATGTTTCTGTACTTCACTTGAAGTTCACTGTAAATGACCAGATATATCAGCTATTATGTTAAGTCAAACATAATGTGTTTATTATGTCTGAGTTATAATACAAGTTTGGTCATTTAGAGTATATATAGAGTATATCATATAGTTGAAGAGAGGAAAATTGATATATGATTCTATTTTCTATTTTATGCTCTGCTACACAGTAGCTGTTTTGTAGATTACTCTATTGTAAATGGAGTCATAATATATCACTTTTACAATATATTGTGGTGGCTTGCATGATATGAAATAAAATCTGAAGGTCGTTGCAGTCATTTGTGTTTTCAGAAAACTTGAGATTTTCTGTACTATTAGTGGTACAACATTGCATTACAATACAAGTGCAATCACTGATCGAATCAGTACATTCAAATCATTTTCTGACCACCAGTTCAAATCCTAGACATCGTCTCATTATTAATGTTTTGAAGAGTTATGACTGCAGAGACATGTTCTCCTGTTCAATCTACGTCCATGTCCACAGATCAAATATGGCTATTTTTAAAGCTCTCCTTGTTATTAATTAACTCAGAGCCATGTTGTTTGAGATTTCCCCAGGTTGCAATAGCTCTCGCTTTCACAGCACGTATGGGTAGTAACAGAGGAGAAGAGAAATGACTCACAAAGGCTTGCAGCGGAGGTCCCTTGGACAACATTACATGTCTGTAAGAAGCATTTGTCAGAAGCCAGCCTATTTCTTCTTACCTGCCACAGTCATTGGCTGTGTGTGTTCCAAAAAGTGATCAATGTAGCCTACATATACTAGCAAGAAGAATTTCATGGACTACACACAGTCTCTTGATCCCTCTATTACATATCAGGAGACCACAGACAAGAAAAGAAGCTCATTTAGCATTTTAGATTAATGAAATTGCACAAACTCAAATTAGCACATTTGATACTGAGCCAAGAACATTATCATTGTCTGACATTCTTTGAAAGTGTTACATTCATATTTCAGTCTCTGTCTATGAGGCGTTTCTTTGTAAGAACATAAGAATCTCATTACGGATTCTGTAGTGCATATTTCCTATGTCTGTGAGATTTACTACAAATAGATTTTTGGTGACAGATCAGGCTCCGCTCGGATGGATGGATCAGATGTATTTATCTTATGCTATGGGCTGATGGCGGTGATAATGAGAGATGTTGGGCTGACCGCTAAGCTGGGATGTAGAGCATTATTTATCCTATTGATCCAGTAGAAAAGATAACACCTCAAATCCTCGACTGCTTGATTAAATAAATGATTAAAGTAAGGGCTCTGAGGACATGGAATGGCAAATTGTGTTTTTTAAAAGAGACAACAATAGCGCAACACAACTAGTCTCAGTGCCAGGGGACATCAAGCCATCATCAACAATCATACATTTGAAGTCTGAAACAAGATTTTGGTGGAAAATTGAGATTAAGAGCCACCTTGATGACTATGAAGTTTGATGAATTCATCTCATCCTCACGCATCTGTTTTAAGATGACAACCAGATAATTTGTCTGGACGGCCATTTACTTTTCTTTTTTTTTTTTTCATGTACTGAATTTGCTGTAGTCGCTGTTTTTTATTTTATTTTAATTATTACTTTGTTGTATTTGAAGTCGCAAATAAGTTTTTGTTTGCGACCATCTTGGATGTTTAGGGAATTCTTGTTTATAAGGGAACCTGACAATTTATTCTAGACAGCTGCACCTCTGACAGGCTATCATTAGCTCCAAATTCTTGGGAGATGTTTTGTTCCCTAAAGACTGAGACAGATTGCAGAAAATCTAAAAAAAATTACACGATTTAATTAAGGTTTATCTTTCATAAAGAAAAGCGTCACTGTGTCAAGCTTTTTCAACTCTCCTGTTGATGCCCATCATCGTCACTGTATACTTCTTTGATATGTGCCTTTAACTAATTACAGCATTTCTTAGTTTATCATCTGGTTTACTCAATTTCAGATGTGAGGCAGTCTTAAAATATGGATCATCAAACATGAAATACAAGTTATGAGCAGTAATTTAAATTGCTGGTGTATTAAAACCATCCTACACACAGAGGAAAAACAGTCTCTTCAACTAAATTGTAACAGACAAAACTGCTCTTACAGCAGGCTTGACTAGATGCTTAGTAATCCTGTGATAGTCGCATCTGACTACATTCTAAACTTCTTTTTCTAGTGTAGTGTTTGTCATTTTTGAGTCCTTAATGGATTCTGCAGATGTGTAGGTCCTAATGACGAGACTCTTAATGTGCTAATTATCATTCATTGATATCCAAGTCCAATTACATTCTATAAAGATTTTTTCCCACTTGATTCTCACAGTCATTTAAAGAGAAACTTACTTAAACCATTGGGGCAGGTGGTAGACCTGACAGTCTTTGAACAAAAGGAAGCTCAATAACAAAAGAGGCAGTGCGAGAGGAGAATCTGCCATGATTATCACAGAAGATGGCTTTGTAGTTTTCTAACTATGTCAAAGGCAGAAGGTGGTACTGTACATCAATGCATTATAAAGACAGACATTCTGGAAGGGAGAGAGAGGAAAAAGAAAGAAAGAAAGTTTTATTTGACCTAGTATCACACAGCTGTCTTTCCAGGTTTACAGACTCGGCTCTTATTTTCTTGCGTTTTGTAATATTTTCTGTTGTTTCTTAGACCTCTTGTTAGGTGCTGTACTTCTTTTATAATTTGTGAGCAAATATATAGTTGTTGTGGGGTGATTATACAATACAGTTTAACGTAATGTCTTTTAAAGCTACATAAGATCAAACGTATTTATTCTGTCTAGTAAAAAAAAAAAAAGATACAGAATATGAAGACAGAAAGACTTTATAGAGGGGGATAAGAGAACTGAGAACATGAAGACCTGAGCAAGTTTTTCCCTCTTACCTTTAAATTAAATTTGAAAGAACCTCTCACAAGACTGCTGGTCTGGGGAGTACATTCAGGTGAAAAAGAGACCATTAGCACTGGGACTGAGGATGAGAACATGTAAGAAAGTCCAGAGATCTCTGTCTGAGGTTTGGGACTTTTAAAGCAATCTAGCAGGGGAATAATGATGAAGAATATCCCCTCAAATCTTTTTGCTGAAGACCTTTGGGACACTGCAGAGCACTTTTAAAATACCTTTAACCAGATGGCAAGAGATCTATTAACCTCATTATATTTTGAAGAATATATTTGAAGAATGGTACTTAAAATCTGGAATTTTCAAGTCAAGCAACCTCAGTAAATTGTTAGCATATACCATGCTATATATATATATATATATATATATATATATATACATATATACACACACACACACACACACACACACACACACACATCCTTGCTTACAGTAAAATACATCTTTTTTCTATTGTGCTATTTTATTACATCATCGTTTTGAGTGGTGTAGAAGCATTTTAGCATGTTTTAGACACCCCTGGCAAGACAGCGTCAGTAATTGAGAATGACATGTACAATCATCTTGTGTTCCCTGTCAATCTCCAGCAGTGATTTATTCACAGATGTTATGAGGGGCCTTAAAAAGACTGATATACTTATTTTGCATCAGTGAAATCACACCGTCGGGGAAATGAGAGACGAAGAGAACAGGAGAGAGAGGGACGGGGAGTAAGAGAAACTGCATAAGCGAAGGTGAGAAGAAAATGAGAAATGCTGTTAATAAATACTAATTAGCAGAGGTGTAAAGTACTTGAGTAACAGTGCTTCATCATTAGGGGAGACTAGTTGTCACACTTTTAACTCTACTAGATATTTCTCAGCAATATTTTTTTTTTCAAAGTCATTTTGTATAGACTCAAACCTTAAAGCCTTGAGGGGAAAAAGAGCTTTTTATCAGTTGCTCCCTAAAAAGGTAATACACGTTGTTCTTTAGATCAGTGTGTCTTATATGGGGTAAGTTGTCACAATGAAATCTTCCATTAAACACCAAAACAATTCATGAAACTGTAAAAATGTAAAAGGTAACAAAGATATCAGACATTATCATATCAATTAGATCAACACCTGTGACAAACTACACTCAAATCACCTGCTACTGAGTTTAAAATTTCCATTTAAAATCTGATCATGTTATAGTCATACACAATATCAGACCACGGTGACAACAAAGACAAAAGAGTTCAAAAGCAGCAAAAAAAAGCAGTTCTTTTTTTTTTTTTTAGGAGAAAGTGAGTACTGTACAGTTAATTTGTGCAGTTTTTGAACAGATATTTTGACTTTCAGTTTTGGATAATTTTGACATTATATCGTGTACAGCATACTTTCACTTACGGTAAGTACAGTATAATTTCTCTGTACTTTTTAACACCTCTGCTCATTAGGCTAGGTGGCCTTGCCAGAAACGTTTATTTAAAACTAAACTGACCCTTTGAGCCATCTAAATGAGGCTCATCCTTTTGTTTAGAGATTGAGACTTGATTATGTGAGGTGTGTTACCGGGTGGCAGCAGGATCATTTTTATGAAGGCAACACATTGTGTGACTCTTGAATGTCTTTTGTCACATGCCATTAGTCACTTTGAAAGACACCCAGGTAATGGAGTGCTCCCAATTTTTTCTTTCCTTTTTTTTTTTCGTTGCTACCCAGCTCAAGAGAATTTATCTGTGATTGATGGTGGATCACTCCAAACTGCTTGACAGAACTTTCCATTTAGGCTAAGGAAATTGCTCTTTTCCTTCCTCATGCTCCATCTTGAACTGAATGCTTGGACTGTTCACAATACTGCTGAGTCCAGCAATAAAATGATGATTGATATTGCTTTACATTAGAAGCCAATTACCTGTTTCTTCTGACCCTAATGAAATGTCTTACTGAGAAGAATACAATATGCTTTTATTTTAATACTGGCAGTGCTTTACAATGCCACGGTTGGATAACATGGCATCATTTATTTATTTGTCAAAATGTCAGAAGTTGTAAACTTAATGGTTAAATATTTAGTGGTGAATCGATTTCAGTCTTGGCTCATACAGTATTTAGACTGAATTATTGAAATATATGGATGCAAATACAAAACTTTTCTTCTAGTTGTTATACTGTTTGGTGCTCTGTTGTATGTATGTTAATTGTTTTGGTATTGGAATGTCATGTTTTGCCATGTGCTAAAATTGGCTTCTTTCACTGAAGTGTAGGTAGTGATTGTGTGTATGTATTAACTGAATGATTGGTTCTTTTGTTTCGATATCAGCTAATCGCCGAATTTTGTATAAGTCTTTCCCCGGCTAAACCATATTGATCAGTAAAGCTGTTGCAGAACACATCCAGCCTCTCTAATGCCATTGTTCTGGCTGACTGTTTCCCATTGACCTCTGGGACGATCCAAGCAGGCCTCTGTAGATGCATCATAGAAAGGAGCCGGGTTATATATGAGCTATATTTCCACCAGTCAAAAGAATCATTTTCGTACAACCCGTTTGGGATCCCCAGCCTACTGCTAACTTTTTCTCAGAGCTTCCCTGAGGCTTTGTGTGCAAACGGAGAAAAACAGCACTATGATCAGCACCATGTAGGAATAGAATTTGCACTGCCAAAAAGAGAAAAAGAAAGCGAGCAGTGAAATAGGAAAGAATAATTCCTGGAAGACATCATGAGGTTAAAATCAAAGTTCTCTGACAACTCTTATCCATCCTATATGAACGCATGGCATTTAAGTTTCTTCATTCATCCAAATCAGTGTAGTATGTCAAGTAGAAGTTTATTCAGAAGCGTCTTTTTAATTTACGTAAGATGTTCTGCTTTTAAGTGGCAGCTCAGATGATTATAGAGTATGACTGCTGCTATGAATTGGGGGCGCAAAGTATAATAAAATACTGGAGTATGCTTGAAATTTGAAAGAATAAATGAAGTTGTAAGAAGAAATACATATGAGAACTAAAGAATTAAATGTCATTCATTGCCTTTTATATATTGGCTGCAAGTGTATTCTATTATGCACAGTATGTCTGAAGCTTTAAAGCATGTCCCTTTCTTCAGAGCAACTGCATGTTTTTGGGTAATCAGCATTGCACCCCTTCGAGGGGTAGACATGAAGACATACCAAATGACTGACCTTTGCTTTGAAGCATGTAAAGTACTTACCAGGAATATCCAATGGGTAGTGACACTTGCCTGCAGCCACCTTGAGGCATTTTGGAACATGTATCATTCCAAAAGCTCTGAATTCCTCTGGAGACCAGTGGGAGCTGTGACATGGGAAACAAATAGACCAAAGAAACAACGTCCTTGAGGGTCTGTGCACTTTTAACTATTTCATTTCCCTTCCAGTATGTTTCTTTGTCCTCTGCTGTTTGATCCCAAACACAATGGTTCAGTGGTTGCACAAAATATTGCAGTGTACTCAGATACAGGTAATTTACTTTCACAATACAGCCAGAGGCTAACTTTGAGCTGAGATATTGTGATCAATCTTGGTTTTCATTAAATTAAGTTGCACCATATTGGCTAGTAGGAGACAATAAGGGCAAACAAAAATATAGGTGCGCTTAATTTGACACTAAGAGTAAACAATAGCTCTGAGCAGTGTATAAACAACAATTATTTTCCATAGAAGGGCATAGAGGGACACTAATTAAAGGCTATTAATCATTTACCACCCAATGGATCAACCAGGGCATTGGTTGCTGCTGGGTAGAAACACTTAACCCCCTTTAACAGAATTTTAATCGCTTCGAAATATATCTCCTTGAATATCCCTTGCATTGCAAATCGTGGGTCGAGTTGATCCAGAGTGTTGCTACTTTAAGCTCAGCTCATCTCGTTGCATCAAGCCCTCTTCTTACCGCTCGTATTATGCAAGTGTTCAATCCCTTATTAGCATCATGCAGTGATAACCTCCATTGTCATGGTTCAAAAGCTATTCCTGCAATTCAGCTGTTTCCCATAATCACTCCCCACTAGAGCTAATGCAGAACAAGCATCGAGCCTGATAATTATCTTATTCACCCTCCACGTCTCCGGTGCCCTGAAAATGAAATGTCCTCTTGAAAAGACTTGCATCACATTTATTGGAGCCCATTTGTCCTGCAATATTACAGGTGGAAGAAATAAATGTGATAATTGTGAGCACGACTTTGCAAATACATTATTCGTGTCATTTTTTTAACCCATCTATTGTAAGTGGGGTGATGTTCTTGTCAGGAACACAAATTAGGCAAGCACATTGTCTGGGCTCACTGACTTGGGGCTTTTAGGGCAAATATAAACAGAGTCATTGGGCTCTGGAGGAGAGACATGCTGTTTTCATTCCAGCTTGTTACACTTTAATGGTCTGTTTGAGACTTTTATCTCCATGTTTTTTTGGTGTGTGTTTTATAAATGGTTTGTCAGAAGCATACTAGAGTGTTTTTTTTTCTTCTGTGGAAATTGTACAAAAAATGCATATCAATTTGTTTGCTAAAAAGTACTGCATCTTGTTTTCCCCAAGTCAAGTTTCCTTAAACTCAGCTCTAACTTCAGTTCATCTGTTCTTCTTTATCTTCTTAGCATCTGTTTTTCCAACAAACAAACACTAAACTGTGATCAAGAACATGACATATGATAGTGTAAATACTGTAAGGCAGTTTACAGAACATAATTATGAGATAAATACATTTTGTGTAAACAAAAAGGAAGTATTTATAGAAAGAAAATGTAAAAATTAAAATCCCCCAAACTGGCATAACTAAAAGACTTTGCATGACTGTGTTAGCATGACTTAAATGTATATATGACATGCATTTTATAAAGGCTTGACTAGACTTGACAAACTCACTAAAATGGATTGGGAACGTACATTTAAGTTTGCTGTGTGAAGGACAAAATCAAATTGCAAACTCAAAAGATCACCAAACCATTACAGACAGCATGATGCACAACTCTAATGTTGAAGCACTGATTGCCTTCTACTTAATGAGAGGGTTGTCAATTCATGCGCTGAATATTCACTGAAAGTGGAACTGTAAACATGGGGAAAACACAGCATAGTGTCAGAGATTATTTATTTTGTATTTTACATTTTTTTTAAAGCTGCCCTTTTTAGTAATCTTCATTTCTGGAATATTTCATAGCATTTTTCAGTCATGACTGCTGATAGGGCTGTTGTTTTAACCCTTTCACACGTGAGTTTAAAATATTCTAGCTGAGCCCCCAGGGTGAGTTTTTTTCAGGCGACCATTATTTTAGAATGTTTAGCCTAATTGTTTCCATGGCGACGCGTCATGCTTGTCATGTGACACACCGCAGTCACAATAGCACTGTATGACACATGGATCGCTTTTATTTCGTTTTTCCTTTTTTATTCAAAATATTCACAAACATGCTCACTATATTATAAAATATCTGATATTCCGATTCTGAAATGTGTGCAAGTAAATGTATTTGGTAGTTTAAACACTTTTATAATGACCATGTTAGTTGATCTATACCTTGTGATGGGCGCCGCCATGTTTGTTCGCGCTGAATCCGCTGTGGGATTAACAACACGTAAATTCATCCTCTCCTTGCGAAACACGTTAAAGTAAGTCTCCGGTAAACTGGGAGGAGAGCAGAGTAAACTTTATAGTTACCTACACAATTTGTATATGATATCAATAAATCATGTCGTCGGATTATATTTGTAAGGATCATTATTCTGTTTCCATAAACTCGCACGTGTATTTACCAACTATAAAATGTATGTATGGTTTTGCTTGTACTTATGTGTATTTAAATGTCTGAAGAAAGCCTAAAATAAGCATTATGTCAGTTGAAAACACTGAATATTTGTGATAATATGACAAGCGCTCGCGCGTCTGATCTGGCTCCGCGCCAGCCAACGCGCGAAAGCAGATTTGAATTCAGCAGTTGATGACGTGACTCACTGAATGTTCTAATCACACCGGTGTGATCGTACACTCCAGGGACCAGCCAAGACTGATCACACCGGTGTGATCGTACGCGTTAAAGGGTTAAATGCAAACTTTCAAGTTCCAAACAGAATTTGTTTCAAGCAAAAGAGGAAAGACAGGCGTTACAACAACCTTCAGCTAGAACAAGGATTTATTACCTCCAGTATAATTTGCATAATCATATGCATTGCATGCGGAGTAAGTACACACTACTTGCACAGATGATCAGACCTTATCTCAAAACCATCCCATAAAGATAAGGAAAGGGAAAAAATGCAGATGATAAGTTATGTCAGCAAATCAAATTATTTAGGACCCACCCATCTTAAAGCTATTACAAGTGGAGTTCACCAATTCTTGTAATCACATTTTTTTTGTTAGTATTAGCTAAGGATTTAGACAGCTTTCTGATCTAATCTGTTGATAGATGTTTGATTATACTGTATTGCAACAGAATTTTTTTTTTATAACCCTTTCATTATAGCGTTCACATGATAAAATTAGTTGCAATGTAAATGATATAAGCATTCCCACAAAATAACCACCGTTTTTACAGTTCTTCTGGAATACTTGATTGTGAAGTCAATTGTGGCATTCAGCAGTCAGATTTTTCATAATATTTACTGTTCTCCATGGCAACACTGTATATTTGCCTTCAAATGCACCTGGGAAACTCCTACTTCCGAAGTGGGCATTTGTTATGACATATAACACATTCAAGTTGGAAAAATAATATGGATATACAAATGATATATTTTTAAAATTGTTTTACATTTACATGTTTTTTGAGGTTAGGGAGGCAAACAGAAAGTTTATAAATGACTGTTAGTTTATGCTGTTTTGTACATTGTAATGGACTTTTTATTTTTCATTTTAGTAAATAAGTACAATTTTAAAATGATTTCAATTTTAATCAATATTTGATGTTGGCATATTAACATATTTGTGCAGCCACATAATCTGCACTACGTTGGAGTCCTGATTGTTTATTTTTGCAGTAATGACCGGATGACTGTACATCATCCCTTAAGTTAATGCATTGAATGTTTTTTGTTTTTTGTTTTTTTGCATTGATTAGCCTTACCTTACTACTGCAGGAAAAGAAAGCTTGAAAGGGAGAGTGTATTGAGTGTCAAGGGCCAGAAGGGGTGTGCGGATAGAGGACACCAGGCAGGGGACCGATGTTGGTTCGTTCCGGGTGAGAGGACTTCACAAAGGCTATCTGGCCTTTTATTTCGCAGGAATTCTGAAGATCCAATTGAAAATGCACTGCTGTGTCTGTTTTCCTTCTGACTGTTGTGGCCTGCAGAGAGCCGAGTGGAATGAAGGAGAGAGAGAGAGAAACAGAGGAAAAGAAGGAAGAGGTGTGTCGAGGGTCTGAGCGGCGAAGGGAGGCAGGTAGAGGTGAGCGTGGAGCGCTGGGGGTGTGAGGGAATGAAAGCGGTGGGGGCATATGACCCCAAACAGTTGCTCCATTTGTGTTCACTGTTTGAAGTGGTTGCGTCCCCTTGGTCATTTTTTAAAAATGGAAGATTTTATGTGCCTCATGTATGTGCAGCTGGCCTCTCCCCCTTCATGAAAGCAGTGGTGTGTCGCGTGTGCATTCGGCTACCCCGATGGCAGCGGGTAAATGTTTTGTTCTGACTTTTGCCTTCTGAGCGCTAAAACGACAGAAGGTGACAAATGTCTGTGTTAAATGATAAGAAAGTCAGTGAGCTTGAGGCTGTGTGTCTATTTAGCTATTTATCTTGTGCCATGACACTAGACAAACTGCTGATGCACCAGCATACATATGCACACGGGCTTACATATGCATTATGAGGATCTCCGATCCCATTTCGGTGCCGTGGCACATCTATATTTACATTAAGTAGCATATTGGAACTTGTATTAAATTAAACACTTTGTTTACAAAGAAAGAGTTGATTAGAGGTATAACCCAATACAGTGCGAAATAGATTTTCTACTGCGTGAGACTTGGCTGAGCTTGCCACTGTGTGGATGGATGTGGGTGGGAATCTGATGGTTTCATTTCCTGCTGCTTTGGATTTCAAGCTGCTTCAGTGTAATGGGCAGCCTGGCCGTGGTTCAGCCACACAGCAAGTCTTCTGGAGAGAGGCTCTGGAGTCCTGAGCGCTTTCATAAGTATGACTGAACCTGCGTTTGAAGCGAGGGCTCGTGGGTAAAATGTTGTTTTATCAATTTCGAACCAAATTAACAACCTCTTTTGTTATGTGCCAGACTAAAAAGAGCATTGGATAATATAAACATCAATCTGCTGATGTAGCTCTTTGAGAAACTGCAATGATTGTGCTTCATTAGGAAATGAAAAGAGATACACACTCGAAACAAACTCTGTAATTAGGTCACAGGATGAAAAATCCATTTTCCCATGTCCAGAGCGTGGCACTAATTGCGTTTTTTCCCCCCCATCTGTCTGTTTTTTTCGTAATTCCTCACCCTCAGTCCAAGTGCGAATGCTCTTCGGAGACACACACCCTCTCTGGGTCCAAATCCCTTTCCAGCTCAAGGCCCCAGTGGCGTTTTATACAGTACCTTCTTTTTTCATAGTCAACCTACCAAGGGTCAGGAATTCTTAGAGGCCTGTTCCCAAGACTCATCCGATGGCCTTGCTCCCAGCCAGATGGCTCTCATCTGAGAGAAAAAGAGCTCATCCTTCTTTACTTTAACCAGCAAGGCTCTTGGCATTGTTCTTACACTAGTGAAATGGGAGCACTTCAAAACACAAAGCACATTTATCGCAAAGTAATATTAAATAGTGACATCCTTAAATTTTTAATGGAGGGTTGTGATTATGCAGTATGTAAATGAACTATCAGCATTTCCGTGATCAACATGTGACCCTATTGCACTTGTTTAAAAATATGAAAAATATAGTATAAAGTATATGTGTGCATATGTATATATTTTTTATTATTTGATATAATATTATTGAATATGTTTTGAATATCTTTTTTTTTTATATTTCTTGAGTATTTTGCGTGCGTGTTTTTTCTTTTATCTTTCAATGTACTTTCTGCATTAATTCAATCTCAGTATTGCTAAGCAGAAAAATAAATAAACAAACTAGTAGTGAACTAGAACAAAAGAGGTAAAAGAAACGTAAATGGACGGTGAAAATATAAATACAATAAATGGGATAAACCATACATATTAAAATCTAAATGTACAACATGAAATACATGGAGAAAGTAAGAGAACGACATTATTCACTGCAGCATGTTCATACAGATTGCCCTATTTAAACCTCTGTTGGGAAGGGTGAAGTGGAAGACATAAAAAAGCACATTGTCCCCAATCACTTTTCTCCTAGAAGAGAAGTGCATCTTGCTGATTGCACCGGGTTGTTGTTTATGCAGACCAGCCTCTTGGAGCTACAGCCATTAATGGATGCAGCACTTCCCAGACCTGCTCTCTGCTCTAGTAGATTCCTTAAGCAACAGTTTAAAAAAATAAAAATGAAATAAAACCTCTCGCAAGCCATCAATGCCTATAGGGATATTTGCAGTACACGGTCAAATAAGTGACCTCTTTCACTGAATGCTTTATTGGAAGTGTCTATCAGTAATGCCACAGCTAGATAAAAACAGCAAACAAGAGGTTCTGTTAAGCAATGCTTTGCTCAAGAGTGAATAAGGACACTGCTATAAGCATTTGTGACCGACTGCCATCATCTTTACCTTTGAAAACCTAAGCAGTATTATGAGAAAACTTGTCATCAGTTATGCAGAACTGAGTACTGTATACTTAAACAAAATTAAATACATAGAGACTGTGGATTTCTTATCTTGATTGAGAAGGAAAAGCATTTTTTTGCACATAAACACATGCAATTTACTTAACTTGAATTTTTGAGAACTTAATGTACAGATCCATTTTACATAAAAACAATATACAAACTCTTTAAAATGATGCGGTTTGTAGCAGCTTTCAGTAAGTACAATTTTATGTATTCTGTCTTTTCTCACTTTAAGCTACAGCCGCTGAGCAGGACTGAAGGCGGGGAATTCTTGAGTAATGTGTGGTGTGAAACTTGCATAATACCGCCCGCCACCATTTACTGCTAGTGGTCTACGAGTGCCAAGATGAAACTTTAATGTGTGCACACACAGCAAGTGCAATGTTGTAAATTAAAATTGAAATAAATGTGAAATGATTCTCTTGGACTTTTTCCTCAGCCCGTGGCTCGAGAAGGAAAGCCAAGTGAAAATGTTCCTGCCATGTAGCCGTATTGAACATCCTACCTACATATTCACTAGCACAGTATAAGCCTAGCTATGCCAGACCATCTGCCTGGGATTTGTTGGCTCGCCGTGTATAATAATTAATCGGCCTATCAAATTCATCTGAGATGATTCTCTTTTTTCTACACTTAACTATTTCCATACTAAAAATATTTATCTTTTGAAGATTTTTTAAGTCATGAATTTCATGAAAATGTTTTTAAGATGTTATTTAGATATACACTGTCATTCAAAAGTTTGGAGTCAGTAAGGTTTTTTAAGGACACACTGAGTTGATCAAAAGTGAGGGCAAGCACATTTATTATGTTAAAACCAAATTCTGTTTCAAATCAGTTCTATTTCAAATAAATGCATCACAGTTTTACTTTTGTTATTTTATTCAGCAAGGACACATTTTTGAACTGCAACAGTATCAAAAACATCAAAAGCTACAGTAAATGTATTTATGATGTTATATTTATATTGTTTCTTCAAAGAATCCAAGAAAAAAAGAAATCTGTATCATGGTTTCCATAAAAATATTAAGTAGCAAAACTGTTTTCAGCAGTCAGAAACGTTTGTTGAGCACCAAATCAGCATATGAGTTTTGAAGGATTTTGTGACAGTGAAGACTGGAGTAATGGCTGCAGAAAACAGCTATTTTAGAGTGTAATAATATTTTAAAATATTACTATTTTAACTGTATTTTGATCAAATAAATGCAGCCTTGGAGATTTATTGCAAAAACAAAAAAACAAACAAACAAAAAATCAGTTTGAACACAATGTCATTACAGTGCTGATTCAGTGATGCTCAGTGCAAGGACACATTTCACTATTCAAATGCACATATTCATTTCAAAGAAGCTGTGTACATAAACAAGTACTTTCTTTGCTATTACTTTTCTAAGCCTTGTGTCTAATGATGTGGAACATGAATGCCATAATTCTCACGAAGCCCTCATGTGCTTTGAAAGGCTTTAGATCTCCTTCCGCATGTACAGTGTGATTATGCCCCATAGCTACAGGGCCTGGATCAGACAGCTGCGAAATTTAAAAAAAAAAATAAAAAATAAATAAATTCTGCATGTCCTGCCATAAATTGGTGGTGGAAAATGAGTCAAATCTAGAGGCGATGCCCATTAACCCAAAGGAAAAAAAAAAAAAAAAAAAACTTCTTAGACTTTCACAGTTTTAGTTCCATTTGTTTCCCCTATTTCCTCTTTTTCATTGGATTAGAACTAGAGCGAAAAGACCTTC
Source organism: Tor tambroides (assembly GCA_021397915.2). NCBI lineage: Eukaryota > Metazoa > Chordata > Actinopteri > Cypriniformes > Cyprinidae > Tor > Tor tambroides. Next base: position 18,730 of record JAFVLL020016680.1, read on the forward strand.
TTTCATATTCACCTGTGAATGGGAAGTCAATTAAGGGGGTTGAAATGCAGCCTCTAATGAATTACAGATACGCAGTGTGCATATAAAAGAATGTGAGATTATGAATATTTCAGTTAATTTTGTTCTCCTCTCTCACCTAGTTTTATTGCTTATATTGTTTCCAACATTATTAATAAATGGTATTTTATTAAGAAGTTTATTTTAGTGATAACTTCAAAGCCTTGCCTATTTTCACTTGCCTGTGAAAAAAACAGCTTTTGAGAAGGAAGAATTCTCAAGTGGATTACATATATCACAGAAAGCAATGCCTTCAGATGAAGCCCTATTTCAGCTTGATTTGCTTAAAGTGTTTGACAAGGCCTTCATACTTTTTTAGTCAAATAAATAAGCTATTAAATAAATCTGAAGCAAATATTTTATACCAGAACAGACTTTAAACATGTTTGTAGTTGTAATACACTTATCTTTCAATTGATACATGATCATTACCAACCCAGGCTCCTTCAAAATATGTGGCTCTAAATACATTTCTGCAATACCATTATTACGTACCTTACAGCAAGTTTTGCGGCAGTTTCAAAGTGAAACATCCAGTGAGTGGCGCTAAAACGCGGGTTCAATATGTGACCCTGGCACGTTTTTGTTACGTTGATATAGGCACGTATTGCTGTGTTTGTATTACGTTGCTAAAGGTACGTATATTGCGGTGGTTCATAACTCAAATATCCCCTACACCAAACCCAACCCTACATCTCCCCGATAGTGTTAACAAATGCAAAAGTGATATAAAAACACATTTGTTGATGCAGGCGTGCTATTTTAACTTCCTTATACGGATTTGAGCTGTTTTGTTGAACCGTAGTTTCACGGGGGTTCGTACCGAAGCTCTACACTCAAAAGCAACGCCGTATCATGTGAGCTACCAAGCAAACCTGAATTAGAAAGCTCATGCATATGAAGATAAATATGTGATGACACGTTCAAAAGTATCAGTTTTCAAATCTTGCAGCATGTTAAAATTGTTTTGAATTCATAACCTAATATTCCTCAAGTAATTATGTGAAAATTAGGCTGTATTATTCGAAACTGTGGACCTGCAAATCATACTTTGTGTGAAAAGTAATAAAAGTTGTCGGAGTTTTACTGCCTCTAGTGTTCATTTCAACTGGAAACTGCAGCAATTTGTATGTATAGGTATGTTTTTTCGAGTTTTGCAGAAATGTAGGTAGAGGCACATATTTCCAATAAGCCTATGTCGATCGTTACCCATTTATTTGTTTTTGTTCCCCTAGGATATGAAGCTGTGAAAGAAAGGATCAGTGGACGAATGATGAAGGAGACCTGATGTTGGACACACGTTTATCCTCGGGCATAAAAGAAGAGCACCAAAAGAGTGAGAACAAAACCTATTACCATCTCTACTGGAGGTGGAAGGAATATGGAATCATGCTGAAATACCTCAGAAGAATAAGGCAGGTTTGAATCTAATGACCACATAAAGACCCTTTTTAGAGACAATGATCTGACCGCTGAGCTGCTTTAGACTTGATCAGTCATTATAAAGTGCTCCGCTCCATCTTGCTCTTCCTTTTTTTATGAGTCTTAAAGTTCCATCCTTTTCCTTTTATTTTTGATAGCCTCGGGGAAACCGGTCTTTTGGATTGGCGAGAACTGAACGGTTTGTCTGTGCAGTGGTTAACCGTGAGCTCTATGATTACACAGCGTCTCATTCTAACAGACAACCGTGACCGAGTCTGTAATTAAATATTCAATCATTGCAGAGCAGGTGTGGCACTGTAGCAGTTCCACAACAACAGAAAATGTAGTTCTTTTCCCTACTGTTGTAAACTAGATTTACTCTTCAGCATTACTAGTGACCACTGATCTGAAGAGCTACACAATAGCTGCAAATTTATTTGATGGATCAATATGCTGCACACTACGTGCCGCTCAGTAGCACACTGTATTTACGGGAAAATAAAACCTGGAGCGTCTTTATGAAAACTGGGCTCCCTGGAAATAATACAAAGAAGCCCTGGTGTGTAAAATTGGATTTTCTGTAGAAGATTCAGAGAGGAATGTATGTCCATATACATGTATGGATGAACTATAAATCTCACAATCTTTGCACTGCGCTGTCTAAACATATATACGACTGTTTAAAATTGTTACTGTGACAATTGTTTTGTTTCTTTCCCCCAAAGCCTCCACTATCACTTTTTATGGCAGTGATATCGTTTTCTGAATGCAGCGATAACTCCAAGAAAGACAAATGCGTCAACTAAGATAATCACATATACACACTCTCTGTGACAGAGCTCTCTGGCCGCTGCCACAACGTCAGATCCTGCGGTGTCCTTCATCTACTATAGGTGAACTAAAACAACGTCCTATGAGCCTGAGTGATAACAGTTCTCCCTGATACAATAGCAGAGACATTCACAAATGTCCCTTGAATAAACAGGAACCCAGTGTGTAGCTTCCTCTGTTTCTGTTTTGATAGGTGACAGACAGACTAGGGCCTATTAAAACAATATGGAAAAACTGATCTAGTCTGCTTTGAGACATCACTGTGAGACTGATGAGTGGCCAAACATAGAGACTGTGATATTTTCAATATCTAATCACTTAAGAACAAATAAACTGGATTTCATGTTTCTGACAGCTGCAGTGCAGCAGTTCCCATTGGGTCAGATCCTCCAGGTCATAATAAAGTTTTTCACCTTTGTAACTCATTCAGCCCCAAATGTTTAATGACCCAATTCTTCATTTTCTAAACTTTTTATTGTAAAATGTATACTTCAGCAGAAATTTAAGATGTCTTATTGTGTAGATAAATTTAAGATGTGTCTACACAATACACCACTTATTTGTTGTAACTACAAAACACTGGAGAACACTGTGCATCGTTTTAAACCGTTTACTGTCTCTTCACACTGTCCATATCCTTCTGTGTTTAACTGTTTAGAACTTGGCCTGTTAAAAAAATATGGCTCACACTAATCAGGCATCTAAAGTCGGTAAAACTGCAGTTGTTAAGCCCCTCCTAAAATAGAGTAATCCCTGTACTTCAGCAAATGGCCTGTTGTGATATGTCTCAGTGAGAATATATATATATATATATATATATATACGTATATATATATATATATATATATATATATATATACTGTATATATATATATATATATATATATATATATATATATACACCTATATATATATATATATATATATATATATATATACATACACATATATATATATATATATATATACATATACACATATATATATATATATATATATATATACACTATATGTATGTATGTATCTCACAGAAGTGAGTACACCCCTCACATTTTTGTAAATATTTTATTATATCTTTTCATGTGACAACACTGAAGAAATGACACTTTGCTACAATGTAAAGTAGTGAGTGTACAGCTTGTATAACAGTATAAATTTGCAGTCCCCTCAAAATAACTCCACACACAACCATTAATGTCTAAACCGCTGGCCACAAAAGTGAGTACACCCCTAAGTGAAAATGTCCAAATTGGGCCTAAAGTGTCAACATTTTTTGTGTGGCCACCATTATTTTCCAGCACTGCCTTAACCCTCTTGGGCATGGAGTTCACCAGAGCTTCACAGGTTGCCACTGGAGTCCTCTTCCACTCCTCATTGTGACATCACGGAGCTGGTGGATGTTAGAGACCTTGCGCTCCTCCACCTTCCGTTTGAGGATGCCCCACAGATGCTCAATAGGGTTTAGGTCTGGAGACATGCTTGGCCAGTCCGTCACCTTTACCCTCAGCTTCTTTAGCAAGGCAGTGGTCGTCTTGGAGGTGTGTTTGGGGTCGTTATCCTGTTGGAATACTGCCCTGCGGCCCAGTCTCTGCTTCAGTATGTCACAGTACATGTTGGCATTCATGGTTCCCTCAATGAACTGTAGCTCCCCAGTGCCAGCAGCACTCATGCAGCCCCAGACCATGACACTCCCACCACCATACTTGACTGTATGCAAGACACACTTGTCTTTGTACTCTTCACCTGGTTGCCGCTACACACGCTTGACACCATCTGAACCAAATAAGTTTATCTTGGTCTCATCAGACCACAGGACATGGTTCCAGTAATCCATGTCCTTAGTCTGTTTGTCCTCAGCAAACCGTTTGCGGGCTTTTTTGTGCATCATCTTTAGAAGAGGTTTCCTTCTGGGACGACAGCCATGCAGATCAATTTGATGCAGTGTGCGGCGTATGGTCTGAGCACTGACAGGCTGACCCCCCACCCCTTCAACCTCTGCAGCAATGCTGGCAGCACTCATACATCTATTTCGCAAACACAACCTCTGGATATGACGCTGAGCACGTGCACTCAACTTCTTTGGACGACCATGGCGAGGCCTGTTCTGAGTGGAACCTGTCCTGTTAAGCCGCTGTATGATCTTGGCCACCGTGCTGCAGCTCAGTTTCAGGGTCTTGGCAATCTTCTTATAGCCTACGCCATTTTTATGTAGAGCAACATTTCTTTTTTCAGATCCTCAGAGAGTTATTTGCCATGAGGTGCCATGTTGAACTTCCAGTGACCAGTATGAGAGAGCGATAACACCAAATTTAACACACCAGCTCCCCATTCACACCTGAGACCTTGTAACACTAACGAGTCACATGACACCAGGGAGAGAAAATGGCTAATTGGGCCCAATTTGGACATTTTCACTTAGGGGTGTACTCACTTTTGTGGCCAGCGGTTTAGACATTAATGGCTGTGTGTTGAGTTATTTTGAGAGGACAGCAAATTTACACTGTTATACAAGCTGTACATTCACTACTTTACATTGCAGCAATGTGTCATTTCTTCAGTGTTGTCACATGAAAAGATATAATAAAATATTTATAAAAATGTGAGGGGTGTACTCACTTCTGTGAGATACTATATATATATATGAATTTCAAACAATTGTTTTATACATTTTTTACACATAACTTTGTCACATTTTTTTCCCCAATTTATTGTATAATGTCATTTGTGTGTGAAATTTGCTAAACATGCCACGCTGTGCTAAACTCACAAGCTTATTCACAGAAACAGACAGAAATTCTCTGTGATGCAGACATATTTCAGATATAACAAGACCAGTGTTCCCATGATCCTCTACATTTTAAAACAGTAATTGGATGGGCTAGGAGAGTTTAAAGAGCAAACAAACTGGACTTGTGAACCATGGCTGGGTTGCTGCTGTTAGCTTTTCTCCTTGACCTTTTCCAGCCATGTCATCCACCCTAGTGCTAATTGGGCTCAGTGTGTTAATATGACCTCTCTGGATGGAATGGTAACAGAGAATGGAGCAGCGATAAAGAATAACAACATATGCTGTGTTATTAATACATTTGGAAAATGTTAGTGTCATCAGTATTACTGTGTAGGAAATGTGGTTTGTAATTTTTGCGTCCAGACTATTTTTTTAAACTAATTGTTCCTTATTTCAGTATAAGTTAACCATTATCAGAACTTCATTAACCTTGGCAATATTAAAAAGATCCAATATAAAAATAAAATCAAAGGGCCCCTGTGTGGTTGGACCTCAATGTTCTTAATTTTTTTTTGTGTGTGTGTTTGTGTTCTGCAAAAGAAAAAGTCATACAGATTTGGAACAACATGAGGGTGAGAAAATGGTGACAGAATTTTTGGGTACCTTAATAACACCTTTATAAATCATTATGAATAAATTCATAATTATATTTATGAACCATTACAAACAATTACAAAAAGGCCAATCAGATCTACTGAGATACTGGACATGGTTTGTTTTCTGAGAGTCAGTTTTACTTGCCATCATGTTCCCCAATGACATATGTTTGAATGACCACAACTTTTTTTTGGTTACGCTTTATTTAAAGGTGTCCTTGGTACAGTGTAATTATATATTGAAGTACTGAGTAATATTAATTAACAGCATGTGCTTATGTTAATACTTATGTACCTAACATGTTAGGATTTAGAGTTAGGATTAGGTTTTGGTTTAAGATTAGCTGCATATATTATGCATAATTTACTGTTATTACTATGTGTAACCAGGACACTAAAAGTGATCACAAAAGAACAATATTCATATGTTCAATGTTTCATACTGACAGACTTTGGGAACCACAGTTTTCCCAATGAAGGCTATATGAGATCTTTTACAAGCGTATAATGTCAGAGTGTCCATTCTGTAATTTTTAATTCCTGCTAGTACTGTCTGGACTTTTAAAACGTCTCCCTTGTCCCTTCACAGAGAGTAAGAGTTTAATTGGTGTGGAGACATAAATAGCTGAGAGGTGGAGTAAGAAAATATAATGGGAATAAAAAAAATCTCCTAGCAATAAATCATTATCAGAATGACACTGTGTGATTTGTCCCATGCAATTGTATTCAGCCCAGTGCCCCTCTCTGCTTTAATACGTTTGATTGGTCCTTCTCACATACAGTAGCTCCTATAAAGCCCAGAGTATGAGCAGGGTGTGCAATGGCATCATTCACCAGCACACTCTGTTCTCTCATCAAGAAAAATGTTTCCAGCCCTAATTACCATCAGTCTATTTACTGAGGGGTTTTCCCCAGTGTGTCAGGAATCTCTGCGCTCTCTTTCCACGTCCTCTTTCAAAGGAAGATAGACATAGGTGATAAAACCGATGCAAATTATGCAGATTTTTTTTTGAAGTGGAGCGCTGTGAAACGTAAAAAAAGGAATGAGTCATCAATCTTCTGATGGTTCTTAAAATATAAATGAGGCGACAAAGGATAGTGAATGCCTTATTGGGGTATAGGTGAGTCTCCTTCCGGCGCTGGACTTGGAGATGTGCTGTTTGCACTGAACTGGAGCCAGTTTAGTTTTGTAAAATGAACTCCAAAACTGCATACTGAAGCTTTTATCTATTTTGATTTAACAGACAAATAATTACACAGTTCATCTATGATTCATCACAAAGGTCCATTTTTAAGTTTATGCATTGAAGTTTCATTTAAAGCCCTGCTTTTATAGTTGATTATGTACAGTATGTAATAAGGCAGATGATCTGAATCAGTGTATACATGAAATATCATAAAACTAACAGAACAATTTCTCATATACACTATAAAAAAATAATTTGTCGTACATGAAACAAACATTATTGGGTGCAAAGAGTCCACTGAAGGCGAGCGTAGTGAAGAACCCAAGTGCAGTTTATTTACAACAGTGAAATCCAAAATCCAAACATAATCCAAAGAGACGAAGACTTGACTTGAAACAGACTTGACTTGACTTGACATGAAACAGGCTTGACATGAAACAGACTTGGCATGGCATGAACAGACTAGACTCACCGACAGCAGGTTACAACATTAATACACGACCAGGAACAAAGGCAAGGACATGGCTACTTATAGCAAACAATGAAGGTCACATGACAAGAACAAACCAATGGGAAACAAGACACATGACCTGGACAACCAATCAGAACGACACAATGAACAAGAGAACCAATAGCATGAAGACATGAGGGCAAGGGAAGCATGACACAAACAGGAACCATAACTAAACTTCAAAATAAAAGACATGAAAACATGAACATGAAACAAACCCCAAAACAGACCTTACACTGGGATACATTTTACAAAAAAATACTGAAAATATTTCAGTTTTTCTACAAAATATCATGTTACTTGAATTTACAAGCAATGTCTAGATAGATGTCTAGATAGATGTCTAGATAGATAGATAGAAACTTTTGTTAATAAAGTGCACAAAAACTGTCTTAGGGTACAATAAAATATGCATTTGGTCTGGATTGAGAATGACCTTATCCCTTTCTTGTTCCTTATCAGCAATCATCAGTCATGGACTCAAAATGTCAACGTGTACAGAGGAATTCTTGTCACAGTTGTTACAAAATGTCAGGACAACTTTATTTACTTATCTCCTCGTATGATTGGGGATATAACCCCTCAGAACAGAAGTGACGTTGCAAAAAAAGAAAGAGTGAGAGAGATATTTCCCTTTGGAGAACATGATGGGCAGGAATATGTCCATTTTTCATTTTTGTTTCAAGATAAACAAAGATGTCATGCAGATAGATTCACTGGAACAATCTGAGTGACAGTGAAAATTCAAAACTCGATGCTGATCTACTGTATCTGAGAGTCATGTCTGTGAATTCGTTTATTCCCAGTTCTTGAAGTCATTTTTAATATACCTTAGAGACTGACCCCCTCGCACAACACAGCAGCTAAAGAGACAATAAAACATAAAACCATTGACAATTGGCTGACAGTTAATTTATGTTCCAGTGCATAAGTATAGTTTGATCGTTGTGCATCAATTTTTGAAAATTCACTCGACGTATTCAATTTCATGTGGATAAATATCCCCCTTTTATCCTTTTAACCCTATCTGTAATTGATGATGCAATAAATGAGCAACTGTCAGAGAGTATTCTGTCATCACATGCCCTCATCCCATCAGTCAGAGTGCTAATCATTGCCTAATCTGCCTTCACTGTGCCAGGGCACAAGGTCAAACACATCCCATTAGTGTGCTTCCAAGGAATGTGCATGTTCTCGCTTAAAACATTTGACCCCTGTCGTCTGGCATACTGCATAATTATCTTCCATTCATTCCTACCAAAGCTGATCAATTAGGTCATATTCATCAGCATATCATGTTGGTATTTGGCCATTTCCTCTCTTTTTCTTTTCACGTTCTCTCTCTAAACCCCTGTGTTTCAGTGTGATGTGGATGGTTCACATCACGTCTGTGATTGTAGGATTTAGGCAGTCTCATGGCATTCCTAAAGGTTGCCGAAGTCCCAGTGAACACGTCTGTTTATTGGTTTTTGAGTCCGTGTTGGACAGGAGTTATTGGCCAACCAATATAAATGCAGTTGAGAGCTATTTTGATTTCTCTTCCAGCCATTTGTGGTCTCTTCTCCCATTATTAAGGACACCAAGTTATTGGATTCATCTCCCTGCAAGATAACATTTGGCTAAAGGGCAACCCAATAACAAACATGACTGGACCCCCAGAATACCTGGTTTGTCAGTAGAATTGACCTCCTTTCCTGAACATCATGTCATAGTATATAGAATACATATAATTCAACAGTTTAAAGGAGTGTATGAAGTGTACACTAAAAGGATGCATACTTATTTTCATGCATGAAATCTCAAGCATTTGTCGGGGTGGGGGTTCAGTCGTTTCATTTCATTTAGTTTATATTGTCATTATTAGCTTTAGTTTAGATTAGTGTTTTAGTTTATATATATATATATATATATAATATATATATGTATATACAGTATACATACATACATTCAGTACTGCACAAAAGTTTTAGGCTACTAGTATTTTCACCAGCTAAAAAATGGTTTTAAGTCAGTTATTTCTATCTTTTGCTGTAGTGTGTCAGTAAGAAATATCAGTATACATTTCCAAACATTCATTTTGCCATTAATTGTAATAATCCAGTGAGATTTTTGTTTGCACAAGGAGTCTGAAACAGCCAGTGCTCCACACAGAGATCTGATCTGATCATCATCCAGTCTGTCTGGAATGACATAAAGAAACAGAACAAACTAAGACAGACTAAATCCAGAAGAACTGTAGCAATGTCTTCAAGATGCTTCAAGAGAACTACCTGCAAAGCTACAGTACTGTTAAAAGTTGTGTAAAAATGTAAAATGAGAATGTGTAAAATGAGAATGCTGTCAAAAATAATGTCATAAATAGATTTTCTTTATCAATTAACTTCTGTTAACTAAATTAAACTAAAACTAAATTAAACCTTTGCGTTTAAATCAGCTTTTGCCCTAGGTGCACTTGCGCATAGTTTCTCAGGTAGCATCGCATAGAGTTGATTGGGCTGTCCACTCCTCTTCAATGGCTGTGCGAATTTGCTGGATATTGGCAAGAACTGGAAATATGCTGTCGTATATGCCGATCCAGAGCATCCCAACATGCTCAATGGGTGACATGTCCGGTGAGTATGCTGGCCATGCAAGAACTGGGATGTTTTCAGCTTCCAGGAATTGTGTAAAGATCCTTGCAGCATGGGGCCATGCATTATCATGCTGCAACATGAGGTGATGGTCATGGATGGATGGCACAACAATGGGCCTCAGGATCTCATCACGGTATCTCTGTGCATTCAAAATGCCATCAATAAAATGCACCTGCGTTCGTTGTCCATAACATATGCCTGCCCATACCATAACCCCACCGCCACCATGGGCCACTCGATCCACAACGTTGACATCAGCAAACCGCTCACCCACACGACGCCATAGACGCTGTCTGCCATCTGCCCTGTACAGTGAAAACCGGGATTCATCCGTGAAGAGAACACCTCTCCAAAGTGCCAGACACCATCGAATGTGAGCATTTGCCCACTCAAGTCGGTTACGACGACGAACTGCAGTCAGGTCGAGACCCCGATGAGGACGACGAGCATGCAGATGAGCTTCCCTGAGACTGACAGTTTGTGCAGAAATTCTTTGGTTATGCAAACCGATTGTTGCAGCAGCTGTCCAGGTGGCTGATCTCAGACGATCTTGGAGGTGAAGATGCTGGATGTGGAGGTCCTGGGCTGGTGTGGTTACACGTTGTCTGCGGTTGTGAGGCCGGTTGGATGTACTGCCAAATTCTCTGAAACGCCTCTGGAGATGGCTTATGGTAGAGAAATGAACATTCAATTCACGGGCAACAGCTCTGGTGGACATTCCTGTAGTCAGTATGCCAATTGCACGCTCCCTCAAAACTTGAGACATCTGTGGCATTGTGCTGTGTGATAAAACTGCACATTTTAGAGTGGCCTTAGAGTGGCCTTTTATTGTGGCTAGCATAAGTCACACCTGTGCAATAATCATGCTGTCTAATCAGCATCTTGATATGCCACACCTGTGAGGTGGATGGATTATCTCGGCAAAGGAGAAGTGCTCACTAACACAGATTTAGACAGATTTGTGAACAATATTTGAGAGAACTAGGCCTTTTTTGTACATAGAAAAGTCTTAGATCTTTGAGTTCAGCTCATGAAAAATGGGGGCAAAAACAAAAGTGTTGCGTTTATAATTTTGTTCAGTGTGTATATGTGTGTGTGTATATATATATATATATATATATATATATATATATATTTATATTTAATGGTATTACTTTCTCAGCTCAGTCTAGCGTTAATGCCAATTGTAGTTTTATTATTTTAGGGATGCCACAGATAATGTGCTAACTGTTATGATTTAAATATGTAAAGGCATTAATTTTATCAGTGTCTAGCGTTAATGCCATCAAGTTGCTTTTTTCTGTTTTATGCCGGCAGGCTGCGATAGACCATGTATTTTTTTTTATTTTTTTTTGTTAACAATAACAGCACTGGTTGGAAATGCATCTAAAAGTCTAATATTAATCAGAAACGCTTATCATTATTCTTGCATTTAATTAATTAATTTGTAATGGTCATTGCTGTGTAACAAAAAGAGTTTTCTTTCCTGTTTTCTTCTGTTTCCCAGAACTGAAAACACCAACGCAGCATCTACACTTGAACATTTAATGGTCTGTAGTTTAATACGTACGTTGCTCTGGAACAGAGAGAGAGAGAGAGAGAGAGAGAGAGCGAGAGAGAGAGAGAGAGATCAGTTCATTGTGCTGAGCTTGTTGTACTTAGTTGTTTAACCTGGCATGGATTCAACTTACAGCATGAAAGGGGTTATTTGTCTTGGCGAGTCATTGCCCCAGGCTACAAACAAGAGGGCAATTAATAAGAAACAAGTGACACTTTTTCTAAATGATTCAACAGTCCTCAAAAACGGCCAGTCCCCCAAAGCTAGTGTCAGTGTCAAGAGTGACTTATGGCATTATGTCACTGTGCCCTCCAAGGGCCATAGAACGGCTTTGCATAAATTAGACATCCAAAAATAAACTCCAAGAACTTCCTGGAAAAAACAAGAAGTATTCCACTTCCAACAAATCTTGCTCACTTATAGCACTTATCATGCTTTTCTCTAATGGAGAAAGACACCGAAAGCACTAATGCACAAGAAGAGTGGAATCACTGCCATCTGAGATGGAAGGACATAGTGAATGATATGAATATATGAATATGAATATAGACCACATGCTTTACTTTACCTCATTGCTAATGTGCTCAGGGGTCGGACACTTTGCAGTTTGTGGAACCTGACACATGCTTGAAATCACACACTAGCCGTAGAAGCAAGTCCTAGAAGTTATAGTCACTATAATTCATAATGAGTTATACAGACTTTATACATTGTTTTAAAAATGCAGCTTCACAAAAGACGGCTTAATGCATAATTACGCATCAGTTATGTTCTGTGTTATTAACATAAATTGGCAATTAAATTTTACAGATGAAGAAAGGCAAACACAAAATGACTGACTGGACCATTCTTTATTAATAACATTTTTCTCCATGCATTTTTATGGCCTCAGATATTACAATGTTAAAAAATTGAGCAGCGGATATGGTAATTCAACTCTGACGTCCACCAGGAAGAAAGCCCTTTTGCTCATTTCTTGAGATTCATGTTGACTCCACTTTCACCTTACCACTGCACTGAGCAGACTTTCTAATTACATTTCATGCCTGACTGACACAAACACTGCTTCTTGAAACTGAAAGACAGCAGTACCAGCAACAGTCTCACATTAATCAATTGACCAAGTCTGCAGGGGAGGTCCAGTTCCTGTTTTACCTCCGCCAACAGCATAGGGGGATTTCTATTTGTGCCAACGCTCTGTGGATAACATCCTCTGCCTCGTAAGTGTTCAAAAAATGCCAGGTCTAATTACTTAATTATAGGAAACAGTAATCTGTGGATACTTGGATCCCTGACTGATTTAATTAAAACAACATTTATTAATTAACTCACCTGTGTCTTATGTGGCATTTATACTATGATCACTTGCCTGGGGAGGGGGGTTGTGCATGGTTTTGCATATCAATAATCTTGTATGAGAATTTGCCATTTGTGTCAAGAGAAGTTAAAGAGGTAAAGGACAAGGATAAAAAAGTACATGGAAGAAAACAAGAGAACAATCATTGTTAAGGATGCACAATATAATTATAATGGTGACATATTGCTATTGGATGATATTAGATTTTTTTTTTTTTTTTGTCTGTCAGTATCAGTACTGCATGTTTAATTTTGCATTTTCCCTATTTTTAGTTAATTTTTTAAAACGCTAATAATTTGAGTTACTTTATTTAAATTTTATATTAAGGAAAGAGTTAGGACAATATTTTTTTGAAAGAAGTCTCTTAAAACAGTTAAAACATTGCAAAATATTAAAATAATTAAAAAAAAGAACTGTTTATTGTAATATATTTTAAAATGTAAGCTGATTGCTCCAGTCTTCAGTGCTCAAGAAATGTTTCTTACTGTTATCAGTGTTGAAAACACTTGTGCTGCTTAATATTTTTTTGATACTGTCAATATAGAATCTTACATATATTTTTATTTTAATTTTTTTCCTCAGGATTCTTTGAGTTCAGTTCAACATTCAAAGCGCATTTGTTTAAAATATAAATATTTTGTAACATCATAAATGTCTTTACTGTAGAATTTAAATAATGTTAAATATAAAATGATGCCTAAATTTAAAATGATGGTTTTGAATTTATTTAAACAAAATAACATCATTTAAATTATTAATGACATGAGAATAAGTATCATCTTATGTTTACTGGCCAGAATTTTAGCATCATTGCGTTCCTTATACCATTGTAGTAGAATTACAAAGACCTTCATATACCAGTAAGTAAATTGCTGTAGATGACAGTGCATCAATAAACGTCATTAAAAGGTTAACAGTGCCATTGTCATTGATGTGCATTGACACTTTCTTGCATTGAACTGTCTGTATGTTGTGCACTGACAACCCGCCCCGATCACTCCATTGCCTGACAACAGACATTTGTTCTATCTTGTTTGTCAGAGCTCGATACAAGGCTTCCCCTTAGAGGTAATCTTATCCACGGAAATGCTCGCTTCCAGCTCACTTCTGATCATGTGTTGCGCGGCACTCATCACAATGAGCCTTGTGATTTAATGGTTGCACTCTGGGTTCAAATGGACAAACCACTGATGTGATAGGAAAGCAATTTCTGAACAAAAGACTCTTATGTTCTATTACAGAAAGGTAATCATGTCCATTTGTTATGATGAATTCTGTTTCAGATATTCTTTGTAAAGCCACTGTAAATAATCAAATGCAATCGAGAAGCCTTCGTCCTCTCCTGTGTTATTTTAAACAATGGCCATGATGTTTGTGTTTCAACCATGCTGAGAACCATTTACCCAGATTAGATTTGAAGCGAAAAGAGGATGAAAAGGAAAGAGCACCTGTTCCATACTTCTGTGTTTTCATCTTTCCTCGTCCTCTACCCTTCTCTTGCTCACTCTGCTGTAATCATTGATTGTGGGCTTTACACCTCAGTGACGGCTGTTGTTGATTGATGCTCTCAAAGGGGGTGTGATCATGGAGACCTTTGACCAAGATGTTGTGGTTCTTCGGTTGAAGAACGTGAGGCTGAAATCGCCTAGTTGTGACTCGTTGGATTTACACAGGACATGCAGCTTATACGAACAAAGGAGTTTTCTTTATGTGGGCTTTGATTCTTTTACACTCACACACACTCCTTCTCTCTCTTGCACTCACATTTGTATGAAATACATCCGTGCTGTTCGTAAAACATGTCTGAAAGATAAAAGAGCTAAATTATGCTTCCTCTCTGGTTAAACAACCCTGTGACTCTGAATAAGGAATGAGTGAATCACTGCAAACACACACTGTATCTCCGAAATGACACACTCAGAAAGCTGAATTATTTAGCGCATCTAGTGCTGCTCACAATCCCTGCAGAAGCCTCACGATTCATGTGAGCTTGCACTGCACAACCTGAAGCGCTACACCTGAGGTGATTGGTCAGTTTTACTGCCTCCACTGCTGCTCTGAGGTGCAGTTCCTCTCTCCTCGTGTCCTCGTTCAACCATTTCCACATGCGGAAAGGCTGTAATGTAGTATCTTTCTACCTCTTTGTTTACCGTGCTTCTGCTCTTGCTGCCTTTCTTCACAGAGACCGTCTGGGGAACTCATTCAGCTGCCGATCTGAGACAAAAGCTTTGCCACTAGGTGTAGCTCAAGGACTCAGGTACCAGCTGCTTGAGAGATTCTGCAAGAAATATAAGTGTGAAGACAATGAAACAGGCTACAGTATATGTTCATTCATGGCACTGAACATCTACTGCTAGTTTAAAAGCACAGTTATCCTTGTCTGCCTTCATCTCTTTGTTTGATTTAGTATAAGGCACTTATTTAAAGGGATGCTTCAAAAAACACTGTTTACTTCAAATAATTATTTTTTATATACTTTGTCATCTGAAAAAGATGAAAAACCTCTTATTTGTGCACTCAGAATAGTCTTCATAATAATAGATTCTTATAAAGCTGATGTGCTGCCTTGTTTGCTGACCCGGGTCGACATTATTCTTTGCCCCCTGGTGTTCTGTGGATGATGTATTATCTCAGTGTCACCATTCCAGTGCTGGAGAAAGGGGTGCGTGTGTGCGTCTTTGCGTTGGTGTGCATGGGCACCCATTATGGAAATATTTCCAGCCAGCCCCTCGATCATTTGGCTTTCTCTCTGCTCCTGACAGTTATGAGTAGAGGGGAGGACACTCAGCGCTTGACCTGATTTCTGATAGATCAGTGACCGTTCGTCTGGTTCCAGGATTCTCGCGGTGCACGTAACTTAAAGTGACATTTGCCTGAAGCTGCCTTAGAGCGCTAAGCCCTGTTCGTTCTCCAAAACCATATATGACAAGCAGGGCAGAGCTTGCTGGGAAGCGTCTGGTATTTCCCAGATAGAGAATGGGGGGAAAAAAATGGTAGTTTTCTGTTGCTGCGGTTTTTTGAGAGCATAACACTCTTGGTGTGGACAAGAAGCAAGGCCTCCTGGGATCCAGGGAGGAGAAGATTGTGTTCTGTCCGCTTGTGTGACTGCGCCACCAGCTCAAAGGTGAAATTACCCATGGCTGGATAGTTGGAGAGAGGTGTGAAGACTAACCTGCCTCCAGTTCCTACATCACTGGTGCCCTTTTCCTACACAATGAACGAGTGGAGACAACCAACAAATTATGACAACACTATCAGGTCCAAACTATGGCTCACCACTGGGCTTGGTCTGTCATTGCTGCAGTCAAGGGCAAAAATGCCTCATTTTCTGCTTTTATATATACATATATATATATATATATATATATATATATATATATATATATATATATACATACATACATTTATTTATATATATATATATATATATATGAGTGCTGTCAATCGATTAAAAATAATTAATTAATCACACATTTTTTCTAAAATTAATCGCGATTAATCCCACCTAACATTAAAGTTTTTAAATATACTTTTATATTGCAATAATTTCACATTCAATCTTCAAATTAATGTATAAACAACATACAGTATATTTTTAATATTTGTTTAATGTCATCTTTTTTATGACTGAAGGCCAGTATCACTGATACAAATTAATGCTGATTTCCCTAAAACCCCCCCCCCCCCCAATATTTAACCATTGACTATAGCCATTCAACATTACATTATAATTAAGAGCTATCAATTTTAACATTTATTAGACTTTAAAAATAACTTCTAATTTAAGTGAACTTAAAACAATCTTCACATAAATCCATTATAATAAATGTCATATTTAGCTACTTGTGCCCCTCAGCAGAAATATAAAGAAATTGAATAAAGTTATCAAACACTAAATTCTAAGTACAGATGAATACTCGAAGCTATTAAAGTTATTGCTTTCCTCTTTTTTTGTCTTCTTTTTCTTTTTCTTTGATAAACAGCTGGTTATTAGGTTTTGGCTGCTATTTTTTAAGGGCTGTTGTTGCTGAACGTGACGCGGATCTGACACGCATCGTATTTTCTCTCAACTCTCTTTACCTTTTCTGACCCATTTCAGTCTCTACTAATGAACTGACAAGTTGAATTGGGTGTGTTAGATGAGGGAGACAGTGCTGGTATGCTCCAGGACAGTTTGGAAAACCATTTCAGAGGCATGCTTTTAAATGTGACTCATATTACATGCATGCAAAGTTTTACAGCAGCTTTAATCGCCTTTATGGTAACTTCATGTCTTAACTGACCACGACATTGCATGCTCGTAGATTATTTCGCGCTTTGATATGAAATGATGAAGGCTACAGCGCGCGCTGGCGCATTTGTGCGTGCAAGAGCGCGCAAAGCGCTCGTTTGTCTCGCGCCTGGCGCTGAAGTGAAGTGGAAGCGTGTGACGCGCGTCTGCAACGTCTCCAGTTTGATGTGGTCATAAAGACATTCTGCAACTGAATAAATGCACTCCTTGTCAAGAAAACAGAGACAGAAGTAGCAGCTATGTGGGGTGGTCAACCCTAGGCCCCGCCCCTGCGTTAACGGCGTTACATAATTTAACGCCTTAAACTGAAAAAAAAATAATTGCCTGCGTTAACGCGCTAATTTTGACACCACTAATATACAGTATATATGTATGTATATGTATATGTGTGTGTGTGTGTGTATATGTATATAAATTGGTGAGAGAGAGAGAGTGTGTGTGTGTGTGAGAGAGAGAGTTTATTTTACCTTTTTATTTTAGGGACAGGAATTCATTTATTTTTACATTGCTTCAAAAATAAGTACACTAATATAAAGGTACATTTCTTGTAACTTTTATCTGTTTCTAACTAGTTATGACTAATTATATTCTATACAACAAAGCATATTTCCTACTTTTCAGGACCACAGAATTGAGCTAATTTTGATTTGTATGTGACTAAATATTGTCTTATCTAAGTGAGTGAGTTGAAAGTATGTCCTTTTTAATCCAGACTGACCCATTCAAGCAGTCCCATTATCACACTGACAGGGTAATCAGCCAATCACAGTGATCAAGAGATAATAAGAGGCAGGCATTTTTTTTCTTGTACTGTTGTACTTGTAGTTGTGTCTTACATTTTTTTGTTCTTCTTTTGCCTTTTTAGAGAAAGTGCCCCTGGTTTAACCTCAGTATGAGAGATATACATCTCTCCTACATGTAAGTCAAGTAGAGTGCTCACTCTTTCACACACTGTCTAAATTGAGCTGCCTTTGAACAAGTTTTCATTAAGGCCAAAGTAGGGCTCATTGACAGTGTTGGATTGGCTCAAAATATGCACATTTGTGAAATGGACAAGCCAGATTTCCGAATGCCCTCCTGTCACTTTTATAGAAGGACTTCTGATGTTTCTTCGCTCACCTATTATACATTTTGACAGCAGGTTCTATGAATTTTAAAGAATATTCACATAAAAAAAGAGACATCTTACATCATCCTAGTCTCTTTATGCCAGCATGTCTAATAAATGATCTTCTTTTCCAATTTAAAGCATGTCATGGCAACTTAAGTCATCAGATGTATATTTCGTCAGCAGGATATCTCACAGTCTTTTCCACCAAATTAAACAGAACCATGAAAGTATCTCAAATTCGAGCAAAAGTGAGAATGGCAGTGATTAAAATATGACACACAAATGCTTCATTCTTAAAAGCCCACAGATAACTAATGAGAATTTCCTCATCATTTCATAGGTTTTACATGGTTCTGTGAGAGTGGAGAGAAAGTACATTCAGTCAAAAAAGAGTCCAAAAAAATAAAGCACTCATGGAAGTCAGTTTCGCAAAACCCATCATATCTTTATGCCAGCTTGATTTAAGGTCTCATCTAGTGCTCAGAAAGTTGGGTCACCTTTTTAGCAGCATTATCAAAAATAAATAAAAAAAATACAACAATAATAAAAAGTAGTGCTGTCAAAAAGTTTTTGTTTACATAATATGTGTGTATGCTGTGTATATTTATTATGTATGTATAAATACAAACACATGCATGTACATATTTAAGAAAAAATTGTTATGTTTATATACTAAATATATTTATATATAATATCAAATGTAAGAATATAAATATATAAATGTAGATTTTTTCAAAATATATACTGTGTATGTATTAATGTATACATAATATTACATAACATTAATATATACATAATACATATACACAGTACACATACATATATTACGTAAACAAAAACTTTTATTTTGGATGCGATTAATCACGATTAATCGTTTGACAGCAGTAAAAAAGTGAATTGTTAAAATAGACAGCAGTGTCCCACGAGATGTTTCCCTAAAAGCAGCAATGCGTTTCATTTACCTGATATTAGTTTCTCAAAGCTGGCAAGTTCTTCCCCTAACAATCAACAGCTGGAAAAATTTTCAGCTACATTAATCGTGCAGTAATACGCTGATTTGTTCACATCCACAGGGTATTTCCTCGCTGAAACATCTCTGCATCACAAAGTCTGACAGATAGAACTGTCAAAAAAAGACAGAGATTTATTCTCCGTTCTCCTTTGCATTTAGGAACTTCACTCCTATCCAGAGGTAGTAGAGAGTAAATGGTGTAGAAGCAGCAGGGTTAAAATGTTGTAATCATTTGTCCCCTCATATTTGGGAATAAATATCAGTGTCAACTAAGCTTTCCTTGGAAATGCAAATTGGATATGGGATTTCAGTTTCCTACACCCAAATTAACTTATGCATCAAAATGATATTGAACTTGAAACATCATTACCTCATGAGAGAAATGTCTTCCAAAAACACAGTCGAGAGAAATGTTTCAAGTTAAATTTTCAAAGACTTGTTGTCAAAGGTTTTAAATTAACATAGTAATCAGACAAATTCAAAACCTTGCACATTCCAAATATTAAATCCAAAGTATGAGGCAAATAAAGATGATTCATAATATTATATTTAGTGAGAAACAGTCAGTGCTAAAGAATGCCATCAGTTTGTCTTTAACTTTAGATGAATGCAAAAGAGTCCAAGGCCTCGCAGACCAAAAACCTAAGAGGTAATCTATGATAACTTTTTTTCCTCAGCACCTTTTCTGTCTGTCTGACTGTGATGGCTTTTAAAATTGCTCATCTATTAAGTGGATTGGGTGCAGGGGTATCAGATCAATCAACCAGCAGATGATAAGAATAGATGAGCAGAGATAACCTTGGGCGCAGCTGAGAGAATAAAGGCAGGCAGGAGCAATGATCACTAGGGTTCTCTTGCATAATGGGTAAAAATGGATGTCTTAGAACACAGTGAGATGTGCTGTAGACTGAAGATGGCTGAATAAAGCCAAACCTTTTCTTTTGAAGCACCTGTTCGGAATGTGTGACCTCCACCAACCTATACCTGAAGTGTTGATTCCTATGTGCAGATAGACTAAGATGCACTAAATGTGTATGAAATCTTGAAAGAGAAATGAATTCTCAATCTAAGTTGTATTGACCTGAAAGAGACTTAAAAAAAAGACTTCATGTTATAATGATATAATATTAAATATTTCATCCTTGCAATAAAGGTGTATAGTATATTGCATGTATACAATTTGTTTTTCTGAACTCATTCATTTATGCCGGTATTAAACCCTTTCAGTTCAGCCCAAAAGATGATGCAGGCTTCTAATAAATGTGTTGTTCTGTTTTCATGTTGTCTAGACATCAGCAGAACATGTGCTGTATACACCGAGCTGCCACATTGGTCATAAATGACACACACGTAATGACACATAATGTCTGCTGTGATGGAAAGTAACTCTTTGAGCCATAAATTGCTTATCTAACATTAACTAGCCACAAATTGCTTATATAACAGTGATTTTCTTGTAAAAAATAACTTTATCATTTGGTTTATAGTTAAATACGACAACAAATTCCTTCATTTTGTAAAGTAAAATAAAGTGTGATTGTTTAAAACTGCAAAATAGTGCGAGGCATTCCACCTAAAACTGCAAAGAAATTGTCAGCGGCACACCTCAGAAATTGCAAGTTATATGGTAATTCTAGTAGCTGAATAAATAACCTGTTTTTCAATATTTATTCATTTGGGTGTGAAAGACAAAAAAACAAAAACAAAAAGAAACTCTACTCAAAACAGTTATAAAACTGTGTACAAATATGCAAATCATTGTGGAGTTGTAGTTGTGATTACATAAACAAGATCTTACTGCACACTGGCACTGCTAACTGAACATGGTAACATATAGTAGCCTAACACTCCAACTATTGACAAGGCGTTTGGTAGAATGCTTAACATTTTATCTCATGTCAGTGGTTTAACTTTTATTTTTGTGGATTTGCTAAAGGCTTTGGAAATTCAGTAACTGGTCGCTCACAATCTCCCTGATCTGATCCATTATCTCTTAAGAACAAGTCATTTATAACACAAGACATCAGCAAATGTCGGCAGCAAATCTTATAAAATATAAAAGCTTCAGTGTCCCCAATATGGTGCAATAGCAGGATAGCAAAATCTGATGCAAGAGCAAAGTGAAATGAACTCAGTGAAAACCTTTGTTTGACTCAACATTTTAGATCACTGTGTATAAGAGCTCCTTTGATCCTGGTCCATTTTTCATCGTATTTTACAACACATCAGAAATCAATTCAGTGATTATTTGAAAGAGCGAGTGATTAATTGATTTATGATGAGCACTGCCTCTTTGGTAACTCATAACTCAGTACCAATAGCAAGATATACTCATTGAAAAAAAACATGTCTATACCTGCAAAGCGTACCTATACAATCCACAGCAGTTCCCAGGTTAAATTGACACTAGTGGCAGTAAAACACCAATATCTTTTATTCCTGTTTATATAAATTATGGTTACAGGGCAGATTATTGATTTAATAAAGACTTATTTTCACATGGTTCCTTGCACAATACTATGTTTTGACTAGGGATGTGCAGTGCAGTATATTCAGTTAGATGAAAACCCATTTGTGGATCACAATAAAAGAAGGCAAAGACTTTGTAAATACAAAGTAAAAGGCCATGGTTGCTTCAGTAAATGCGCTTTAACTCATATTTGGTTTTAACACTATCGCTTAAGTTTAGGGTAGGGTTTAGTGTAGCTGGCACGTAATTTGCAATTGCAATAGAGTTTTAACCTTTTAGTGCCACTCACTCACACACATTTCTTTTCTGAACTGCTGCAATATGTATAACATTCAACATTGAAAAAAAAAAAAACTTTGCCAGATTCTCTGTAAATAGCTTATAATATGTTAAGGAATACCTACAGATTTACTTACTGAACACGTATCCCTTCATCACTGGCTCTTGGAATATGTCAGGTCTTAAGAATCATAAGAAAGTGAATGTGAAATCATGCATCTGCGCAGTGGCTGCATATTATATCCCTTCAAACTTTGGAGGCCTATTTGGAGTTTTCAGCTATTGCAGCATTAATCCTGGTAATTTCAGGGCCAGTGTTCCTGGGCTGTCAGGTACATCAGGCCACATCAGAGACACACACTAAAATAGTGAGGAGTCTGTGGGTCGTTCGCCGATAATTAGAATGCCATGTGTTCATCCCTACAAGCTAAAACAGCACTTGTTAAATGAAAAGCTGTCACACTTTAATTGTCTCCACTGAGACACGTTGAGGGGGAAGGGGGGAGAGAAGTAATCCTGCAAACACAGGGCAAATCATGAGGAAGCAAGGTCTGAAAAATTACTACACCCTTAGAGATGCATCAGCATATCATTTCCTAGTTGGAAGACATCATGGCTCATGGCAGTTTGGATTAA
>JAFVLL020016681.1:0-36117 GCA_021397915.2 Tor tambroides
ATTTATCACATGTGAATCCCTCATCGCCAACAGAGACAGATAAACTATACATGTGACATGAAGTGCAAACAACAATAGCAGGAGAAGAAGCCATTACTCACCGTGACTGATGAATGATACCAACTTAACTTACCACTTACCACTGTTGTTTGATGAACTCGTGAAAAACGGAGCGAGAGAAAAATGAAAACGGAGCGAGAAAAAAGAAAACAATAATAGGTGCGAATAGAAACGTGAATGGAACCGCGAGTAACAAGCTAACCGGCTAAGGAATGCTAACGCCCTGCACTCGCGGTTTTAAAAGCGAACGATCAAATTAGTTAGATTTAGTTTGATAGATAATACCAGAAATATGGTGGGAATTAAGTTATATATTATCACTTTAAACAACAGAGAGTGAAAGTAAGGTAAAGATTCAATAAAAAAGCGGAGCTACAATCGCAAACCTCTCAGCAGCACAACAAATAGGGACAGACTGAAGCAAATATGAGGGAGCAAATATGTTTTAGGAAACAGAGTCTTGTTTGCAGAAAACAAAGAGGGTGTTTAAGTGCCTATAAAAACGTGTGACAGTATTAACAGAGAATAAGTTGTTAATTTCGGAAATTTCCACGAACTGAAGAATGGGGTGGACTGAGATGGAAAATGTTTGCTTTGTGTAGACGATAAAAAGCATGTGTGTGTGTATTACATTAAAATATAATTAATACATTGTCTACACCTGCCAGTGAATTGAAATAATTTATCATCCAAAATATTTATATTACAGTTTAATATGAAAAAAAAAATCTTGTTCATATGGGGACTAAACACAAAACAAAAAATATTTAATGACTCCAAAATGTAATAATAAAATAAAATAAAATAAAATATGTTTCTCATATGTGGAAAATAATAATAATGAAGTCATGAATATTGTGTGATATAACCTTAAAGGTATAGTTTACCCAAATTAACAATTCTGTAAACATTGTAAGTAAGTGTGTTCTGTTGAACAGTTTCTGGTCCCCCTTGACTTCCATAGTATTTTTTTATACTATGGAAGTCAATGCCTACTGTTTGGTTACCAACAAATCCTTATAAATGTTTTCTTCTGTATTCAACAGAAGAAAGAAATTCATACGGGTTTTGAACAACTTGAGGATAAGCAAACAATGACAGATTTTTCATTTTTAAGTAGCAGTTTTAGTGCCTTGTCACATGATAACACATGACTTCCTGCATTGTTTATGTTGATGCTATTCATATTTTGCAGGAAAAATATTTTTCATTCATTAATAATATTTCTAAAACATAAGCAGTTAAGAAGTTTTTGTTTTAAGACATAATATTGCTGTTCACTTCTGTTTTCATATCAGAACATACCTGTGACCCATTTCTGGTGACCCACCAGCTGACCTTTGGTCTAAAAGATCTAACTGTATAAATATTCAAAGAGTTCAGCAACATCTGATCTAACACAAGGCCTTCTGAACTGAGGCAAAGCTGCACAACAGCTTGTGAGACATTGAGAAATAGAGAAAAAGAGAGCAAGAAAGCAGGACAGAGCAGAAGATGGCCAGATAACTCACCTATCCTATTGTGGACCTCGTAACGCTCCTGCAGCTCAAGAAAGCAGTCGATCATATAAACAGATAGTTCTGCGTCAGTGAGAATTCATCTTCATGCATACCTTTCTCTGAGATAACACAGCAAAGCACAAGACAAGTCCTGTCTGTTAAGTATGATTTGTTTAGAGAAATACATGTAATACACTCTTATTGAGGTTATTCATATGTGGACTCTTAGGCAGCAGGACATTTTTCAGTGGGGGCCAAGAAATTCTCCAGAACACAGAGCACATTTAACTCACTTCGTTATCAACCGTCATGACTTACACTGTGAATGAAAGCTTGTATCCGCACTTAATTTTTGTTTTACAGCCAGAGTCCTTAATTCAGAAAAGCTGATCCATGTTTGAAAGCTACAAAGCAGCTCCAGTTCACAAAACGCCGACCATCTGATTAGACACATGTTGAAGTCATTGCTGTTGACTTCCACTCCTTCCAAGAGTTGCATCAAAGAGACGCTGACAGTCCTCATATAACATAATCCTTGGCAGGTGGAATAAAACAACAGATCTGGCTCAACTGCATGGAATCTACATGGTGAAAAAAGAAAGAAAAAGAAGGAAAAAAAGAAAGCAAGAGAGAGATGGTGAGGAGAGACAAAGTGAGAAAAAAATGACAGGAGGCGCTGAAAAAAGTCTGCATACACACACACACACACACACACACACACATTGGTTTTCATGTTTTATGGGGACATTCCATGGACATAACGGTTTTTATACTGTACAAACTGTATTTTCTATCCCCTTACCTTAAACCTACCTCTCACACAAAACTTTCTGCATTTATAGATTTTCAAAAAACTCTGATTTGCAATATTATGGATATTTGCATTGTGATTTTATCATCTTCACATTAAAACAATTATATTCAATTATTAAGATGGGAAAAAATATGTATGGGCTCCAATTTTCCTAGCAGAATATAAAATAGATTATCAAGACAAAATGTTTAACATTGCTGAAGAATCAAGTGACATTACTTTGCACACATTCATTGTGACTCTTCAACCATCACATCGCAAACACAGATGAACTGCACAGTCACAAATATGTCAAGCCCTCTTGTTTGTCAGCCACATGATAAAGAAGTAGGAAAACTAATCATGACCAAAGAAGTGAAAGGTTATGCTGAAGCAATTAGAGCTCGGTGGTGGTCCATGAGTCGGCCCATAAAACAAAAGATCTAAACCAGACAGAAAGCAGGCACTGAGTTACAAAAGGAGGAAAGATGAGTCAAATCATCTGTCAGTGTTAAAAAGCATTAAGCTGAGAAGGTCTAAATCAGTTTTCACAGTCTGCGAAAAGAGTGCAGCTTATTAGCTCTTTTGGTAACACTTTAGTATAGGAACCAGTTCTCACGATTAACTATTTGCTTATTAGCATGCCTATTATTAACATATTGGCTGTTTATTAGTACTTCTAAAGCACATATTCTGCATGACCATATTCTACATCCCTAATCCTACCCAATACCTAAACTTAATAACTACCTTACTAACTATACAAGCAACAAATTAGGAGTTTATTGAGGCAAAAGTCATAGTAAATGGATTGTTAATAGTGATAATTGGATCTTAAAATAAAGCGTGACCGCTCTTTTTATAAAAATAAAAAAAAAAGTTTCTAATCCTTGAGGAATCCTGGCATGCTACTTACTGAGATTTTATTAGACTCAGTGATAAAACAGAATATTATTGGCCTAAAACATGTCATGTGCACATGATTATGTGTTAAATGCTGTTAGGGTTACAGTCTCTATGTTAGCGCCAGTTATCTAGCTTGTAATTGTAAAACCATGTTCCTGAAGGAAGTGAATGATATCAAAGCAAACTGAACAAAACTACAAAACTGAGACCAAAATTACCTCATGGCACAGGCCTTATAAAATGTCGCCATTTGGCAATATCAAAAATATTTTATGACAAAATGGTATGTTTCAACAGGACTGAGGAGCCATAAAAGGTTTAAATCATTCACGTGTTCTTTCCTTGTTGCTGTTTCTCACAAAGACTTGATTTCAGTACAGAAAAATCATGCCATTTATCAGTTGCCACTATTAGAAGTTATCTAGCCATTAAAATTATTTGTTTATTTTAGATATTTTTGATGTTGTATATAATTTTTTTTAAATCACATTTGCATGCATGTGCTAACATAGGCAAAATTAAATAAAATAGTAATAAAATAAATACATACCGTTTTAAAATAAATTACTACTTTTATTCAGCAAAGATGGATCAAAGTGATCAAAAGTGACAGTAAAGACAATGTTACAAAGATTTCTATTTCAAATAAATGCTGTTCTTTTGAACTTTCTAATCATCAACAAATATTAAGCAGCAAATGTTTTTAACAATGATAATTGTTTGTTGAGCAGCAAATCAGCATAATAGAATGATTTATGAATGGAGTAATGACTGCTGAAGATTCAGCTCAGATGAATAAAATAAAATTTTAAAACATTAAAATATTAAAACAGGTTTTTAAAATTGTAATAACATTTGTGACCCTGGACCACAAAACCAGTCTTAAGTCGCTGGAGTATATTTGTAGCAATAGCCAAAAATACATTGTGTGGGTCAAAATTATTGATTTTTCTTTTATGCCAAAAATCATTAGGACATTAAGTAAAGATCATGTTCCATGAATATATTTTGTAAATTTCCTTCCGTAAATATATTAAAACTTAATTTTTGATTAGTAATATGCATTGCTAAGAACTTAATTTGGGCAACTTTAAAGGTGATTTTCTCAATATTTTGATTTTTTTGCACCCTCAGATTCCAGATTTTCAAATAGTTGTATCTTGGCCAAATATTGTCCTATCCTAACAAACCATACATCAATGGAAAGCTTATTTACCCTTATGACTGGTTTTGTGGTCCGGGGTCACATTTAACAGTATTATGTTTTACTACATTTTTGATCAAATAAATGTAGCTTTGGTGAGCATAAGTGACTTCTTTCAAAAATCTTATCGCCACCAAACATTTGAACAGTGTATCAAATTAAAACTGTCCTAAGAGTAAACAGACAATCCACACAATTCTTGTCAGTTTTGAGGAACACAGTGACAGAAACAAATGCTAAGACTTGGATGTAGAAGGTCAGTGACATGATCTCAATGGAAAACATTCCCCACCTCCATCCATTATATCCTTAATTTGGGTGTAAAACTGACAAAGTCACTTTGGAGATTTATGTGCTTCTTTGTACTGTTGATTCCCATGTGTGCAGCCTGTTAAGATGGTGACTGGACAGGCTAGCTAAGATTTTTTAACACAGACCACAGACACCTTTAATCTACCTCACAAAAACCCCTCACACTCACTTGTTTGGATTAGATCTGGCCTCCACACATGGAGAAAGCATAGAGGGCAATTAAAAACACACTGTATCCCTGCCGGTGGCCTTTTGCACTGGCAATGGCTTCCACACTTCTGAGCAGGGCGCGTCTGCTAAACAGATAAAGCGTCGTTTAGCTTCTGTTACACTTTGCCTGCCGTCAAGCAGAAGTTACACATCCGTCCACTTGAAGCCACCCTCTGTTTATTTGCTTACAATGCTTGGTAGGAGGCCATACGTCTGGTCGTTAACACTTTGATTGCCACCTGCACCTGTCTCAGACAACGCTGTTTGTTACAAAGTCTGCTACTTCATTCGGAGCTGCAGGGGAACATCTGATGGGCGGGGAAGCCTGAAGTGAGGGACGACTCTCTGTCCCACAGCTTTTCACTCTCTCTTACCGGTCTGTTTGAATCAGCCTTTGTACAAAAGATGGAGTGAGTGGCCATAGGGTAATTCTATACCGCATTTACCTCCAAATGAAGCAGCAGGATGAAGTGAGTCATTTGGTTCAGATAAACAAATTTGTGCAAACCTCAGCTCTGCCTGGCTCTGGCCTCAAATGTGTCTTACAATGCAGCAGAAGCACTTTAACCCAAAATGACCGAAAGTAAACTACTGCTAGATGATAGTGCTTGTATTTATTTTAAGAGAACCATTTACACAGTGAAAGCCATCTAATCCAATTTTTGAAGTGTGTGATTCTTAGTTCTGAGTCTTAATCATACGTTCTAATCTTAGTCCTGTTGACAAATGATTACCTCATAACCATACAAGAAAAATAGCAATGATCTGGTCCATTTCATATAAGTCTACATAATTTTACATGCTTTCTACATCACTTCATATTTGTTTTCATTTGCATGGATGCCCATTTATATTAAAAATAAATATATAAATAAAATAAAAAGGTTATAAACTACAATTCCAACGTTATATCTCACAATGTTACTTTACATATCACAACTTTAACCTTTTTTCCTTAAATTGCAACTTTATATCTCACAGTGTAACTTTTTTCATTCAATTACGTTTCATTTTTCACTTTGAGAAAAAGGGTTTCCATATGTCTGATGGCAAAACATGCAGAGTGCCATTTTATATTAACCAAAATATTTATTGCAGCTGCAAAAAGTGCTATTTTTCTGGCAACATATTGTGATATAAAAAGTGAAACACAAGTAAGAACAGGTCTGTTTTGTTTTGTTCATGGTAAGCCACGCCACGCTATGCCTGAGTGCACAAATCATTCTAGTCTTCCATGAGAGCCCAGCTATCTAGTGTAGGAGGACACTATAATGACATCTAAATCAGCGATTCTAAATGACTGCTGTTGTTTTAGCATTTGACTTGCTTCTGTTTTACTGCCAGACTGCTTTTGGCTCTGGATTTTGCTCTTCAGAGGCCAACAACATGCACCAAATGTTTCACATTATCGGTGTGAAAATCCCCCAATTCTTTCGCTTTTTTTCCTTACAAGTCCATGCATCCGTGGAAACTTGATATTTCATATTTCATTCTGGTTTGCGGATGTCATCACGAGAGATGCTGGTTCACATGCAACTGGCCGCCCGAGTCCTTTGATCAGTCTGACCACGACTAATTACGAATGGAGAACAACTGAAAGAAATATCGAGAGATTTCATGGGAATTGGCACAATGGCCCAAGCTTCCTAATGCCAAACGTTCACTGAATGTTCACTGATGTGTCCTTTCGAACAATGTTATGGTATAAAATATAAAAGAAACAACACCTCAGATGATGTTCAAGCATACATTAAAGTACATTTGTCAATGCCAAATAAACGTCACATGACACAACAATTAGATTCTGTTCTGAAGAACAGGTTTCAGATCCAAATTGAAAGTGATCATACTACAAAGTTAATTTGTCGAATGTGACTATTTGAGTTTATAACTAAAACCATGTTGAAACTTTGACCAGGAAAGGCGAACATATGTGATTCAGAGCATTCAAAATAAAGACCTGCAGCTCTGGAGAACAATATCCCTGAGCTGAGATATCAAGGGAAAGATGTAAAAGGAAATTTAAAGCAGCATAAATGTTCTGAGTGTTTAAGAGTGGTGCAAAGGTCTCAGGGGTCTCATCTGGCAAAGGCCTTTGTTCAAAGGGCAGGATGTATCCAGCAAGATAGTTTCCTTTCCATAACATTCCTCATCTCAGATGTGCTCCATTGTATGCTTGAGTTCCTTATCAGTTACTACAAAACTACAAACTACTTTATTTTAACACAACTGGGATGCCAAGAATGTACAAAACTAAACTGGAAAACGAGCAGCTGAGATGGCATGTCAGTCCACATAGTTTCTGTGAGGCATTTCTAAAAGGCTACAGATTTTTTTCCAGAAGAGATGCCAGGTCAAGCCTGGTCACAGCAGCAGGTGACTCAAGTGAGGTCATTATGTGGTCATTAGGGTGATTTGAAACCAGCGAGCAACTGCTGGGTCCGGAGGTGAGAGCTGTCACACATCCTGCAGGAGTGTTTTTGTTTTCATTCAGCTTTCTTTTTTTTTTCCAGGGATGCTGTCTCACACCAGGCTTTTACTTTTTTCTAACAAGCGCGAAATGCTTATCTTCAAAAAAGAAAGAAATTAGTAATACTAGGCGCTTCAGACGAGCACTTGGCCCCTTATTGACAACAGTGATTCATGCCATTTCAAAAAAACCCTAGTTTGAAAGAAGGCTTTTTCATGGACGTCTTAATCGACACAGCTACACGGCTGCTTTTGTCATCAGCATTTCCGTAATAAATCAGAAAATTACAAATGCGTGTCGTACTTTTGTTTCAATTGTTCACACGGACAAATTCAAAGCTTTTATGGATCCGTGAAACTCATTCTCCCATGTTTTGGCTGACTTTCCCAGGCCATACTGTGATCTGCCTGGATTCATCTTACATCTCTTTCTCTCCACTGTTTGCAACAGGTTCACTGCCATAGAAAGCGAACTGTTCCACATTAAATCCTCCCAACTACCTGTCTGATAGTATGCCAGCTGTATCAAAGTCAGCCAGGCCTTCCCTGCAGGGCTGGAGAGCACAGAGAGCCTTGGCCTTCATTCAGCTTCATAATGACTCTGGAATACACTTGGGGTGGTATTTAGAAAGGTATTTTAGAAAGCATAGGCAGTATTTTTATATCAAAGTCAACATTTTTGCTCTTATTCTTTCAGTTGTCATGCACAAATGCTCAGTTAAAGGGACAGTTCACCCAAAAATGAAAATTCTGTCATTTACTCACCTTCATGCCATTCTAAACATGATTTTCTTATGGAGCACAAAATAAGATATTTGAATAATGTTTCAGCTGTTTTTTTTTTTTTTTTTTTTTTTGTATTTGTTATGTTTTTGTCAAGTCTTCTGAAGAGATATGATTACTTTGCATGATGAACAGACTGAAATTTAAGTGACTACTGTCTCACAAATCAAATCAAATCAAATCATTGATCATCCCATGTACATTACTGTTTAAGTTTTAGTGATCAGCAAGATTTTTTTCATGTTTTTGAAAAAGTCTCATGCTCACAAAGGCTGCATTTATTTAATCAGAAATACAGTATAAACAGTAATATTGCGAAATATTATTACAAGTTAAAATAACTTCAGTCTTCAGTCTCACATGATCCTTTAGAAATCATTCTAATATGCTGATTTGGTTTTCAAGAAACATTTATTATTATTATTATTATTATTATCATCAATTTTGAAAGAGTTTTGCAGCTTAATATTTTTGTTGAAACCATGATACTTTTTTCAGGATTCTTTGATGAATAGATATTTCAAAAGAACATAATTTATAAGAAATATACATTTTTTTGTGACATTATAAATGTCTTTACTAGCAATTTGATACATTTAATTTGTCCTTGCTGGATTAAAAAAAATACTCATCCAAAACTTTTGAATGGTATTGCATACAAATTTGATTATAGCAACGCATCTGTAACACCAAACTTTGTTGTTGTGCTTATCATGATGTAATAAAGTTATGTGACAAGAACCAATGATGGTATTTACATGACAATTTTTAAATTTTCATTCATATGTGAATTTGAGCTAATTTGATTTATATTTGAGCAAATAAATGAAATCACTGAGCCTAATTTTTAAAGTTGTAGTGCATCCATGCAATTAAAGCTAGTGGATGAACAGAAACTATATCAAATTTGAAAAATTTGATGAGCTACATAGCTGAGCTTTCAGAGGGTCATCACTGCTTAATGGTTTTGTCACATGTATCTCAATCACAGGCAGCTGTGCATGATGGGCTGTTTTCTATACTGTACAGTATAAGGTCATGTGACAAAAATGATGCACAGTTTGCTAGATTAAGAAAACATTATAGTTTACCTTTTGACACATCTGACCAAACTCTTCTAGGCAATCGAGCACAACAAAACAAAATACTGTAGATGCTGTATATTAAAAAAAATAATTCTGTGATGAATTACATCTGTGGTTACTCTGCTTGAAGACATTTGACTTCATTCATTTACTAAAAACACCAAAGTACTAACACTAAAGTACTAAAGTAAAGTAAAAGTAACTAAAGTAAAGTAACTACAAATATGTCTAAGAAAACTTAAATTAATTTTGAGAAAATCTCTAGCATAATTTGCTTGCAAAACTACCTAAAAATCCTCTTATCACATTACACAGTACAAACAAAGTCTTATTTCAGGCATGACCTGTATGTACATTCTTCATCAAGTTATTTCCTGAGCATCAGCTACAGCTTCTTCTGTTTCCTGGACTTCTGAGAAAGCCTCTTCAACAAGTGCAGCCGTCACATGCCACAAAAGTATCTAACTACTGTAACCAAGTCAGAACACATGGGCCGATGAGAGCACACTGGATCTTACAATCGCAGAACTATGAAGTTTGTCATGCTGGAAGATTATCAGCTGGGGAGCGAAAACACATGTGAAGAAACAGAAACGCTGATCGATTTATAACACTGCGCGTGATTTATTAAAAGGTAAATAACCCATAATGCCAAAACCATCTCTTTTATATCAATTCCTACACCAAGTAAAGTATGTTACAGCACACTTTCTTTTTTAAATACAGCTGTTGGGATAAAACGTGCTGTATTGGAGCACAAAACGTGCCAAGTTCTTCAGACAGACGAATGAAAAATGTGCATCTGTTGACACTTCTGATTAAAAGTAGCCATGGTTTGAGGTAAAAAATGACTTGTGTTCAAATGGCCTCCAGAATTCCCATCCAAAGACATGCAAACCGATTTAGCTCTACACAGCGTGGCCATATAATGGCGAGCCACCTGGCCTTGGTGCTTTTAATGTGGGAAATTTCAAGCTAATTCCCAAGACAATGCACCTGATACTAAAAAGAAGTTCACAGGACTCTACAGAAAGACAGATCACTCCCTTAAGGATGATCCTCACTCTCCATCTACAATCCACTTCTTAGATTCTCACTTAGTCTCATCAAAGCTAGTGCAGTAGGTGAGTGTGAGTACAGATGGGCCTCCTCAGAGGTGTTGACCACCTGAAGATGAGGAAGATTAGGGTTCAGGGCACCTACCGTTGAGTTGTCTATGTCCCAACTCACACACGGCACTGTTTTGAATGTGGTTAGTAATGGAGAAATGGCTGTTGTATTCTCCACAGACCATGTAACTTGAGGAGGCCGCCGTTTCTGCCTGGAGACATGCTGGATCGAGGCCACAGGTTACTTGACTCTTTCAGAGTGAACCTGTAGGTTGCAGCCACCTCTTGGGTCCTTCAACCTCAAATACGAACTCCACCAAAATATCATCTCTCATGTGCCGGAGACACTCTGCTCATTTCATCAACCCTTAACACCTATGAAACCAAACAGTCTGGATACCTCCACAGGCCTTTATTACTGCTCAGTTTTACAAAGATTTGACACAAAAGAGTCATAAAGATTACAAGATCCATACACCTTTCTATAAAAAGGTGGCAACCAACTCAAAAGTCAATGCTATCATTTCAGCAGGTCTTTCTCATTCCTGCAGTAACATAACACTTCTTTTATTAACCTGGTTAGTGGAAATGCAGCGCACCTGCTCTAAAGAAGAAAAAAAAATCTTACCATTCTGTATCAGTTCTGGGGAGTAACTGAAAGTTGAGACATTACTTACCCATCTAGAGCGAGTTAAGCTGTTAAAAGAACCAAGTAAGATACTGTTTTACAAGAAGTAGTGCAAACAAAATGTATATATATATATATATATATACATTTTTATATATATACTATATTCCTGTTTTAATATCATATTGTGCTGTGCATGTAGATTTACAGCAGAGCAACTGAAAGAATAATCAAACGCGCTCTTCTAAATGGTTCTCAAATGTAACATTGGAAAGTCCAAATCATTACAGGGATCAGTTCCTTTGCAGAGGGATCACTGATCAAAAATGATCCATTCGATTCGACTTCAGGAGAGTTTATGTAAATGAAATTATTCAAGAAAAAAAAAATCATTAATTCACTAATTCGTCACTTCAGCTCGTCTTATTATGGTGAAAAAATGATTAAACGCTGCAGTTCATAACTATGACTTTGATGTATGTATTCTAGCTTTATTTAGTTGTATTTACAGTAAATTCCTCCAGTAATTATTTGCTCAAATTTAAAGCTGTCTTCCTATTTGAGACATTTTATCCAATCAACAGCCCTTATTGTGTTTGTGAAGGAAAAATATGTTTCTAGTAATAATTTGAAGTAGCTAACTACACTGACCACACCTACTGAAAGGAATAGTTCCCCAAAAATGCTTTTTTATGACTTACTTTCTTCTGTGGAAAAATTAAAGAAGATATTTTGATAAAGAAGAAATGTGACCCTGGACCACAAAACCAGTCTTAAGTGTCAATTTTTCCAAATTGAGATTTATACATCATCTAAAAGCTGAATAAATAAGCTTTCCATTGATATATGGTTTGTTAGGATCAGACAATATTTGGCCGAGATACAACTAGGATCTGAGGGTGCAAAAAAAATCAAAATATTGAGAAAATCACCTTTAAAGTTGTCCAAATGAAGTTCTTAGCAATGCATATTACTAATCAAAAATGAAATTTTGATATATTTATGGTAAGAAATTTACATAATATCTTCATGGAACATGATCTTTATTTAATATCCTAATGATTTTTGGCATAAAAGAAAAATGGATAATTTTGACCCATACAATGTATTTTTGGCTATTGCTACAAATATACCCCAGTGACTTAAGACTGGTTTTGTGGTCCAGGGTCACAAATATCTCAGTGTTTAGTTTTTTGTCTGTACAGGACACCATTTGACTCTAATGTTGTTTGGTTCCCAATGTTCTAGAAAATATTTTAAGAATGACACCGAAATGACATGAGGGTATATAAATGATGACACTGAAGTTTCATTTTTGGGTGAACTATCCCATCAGTGTTGTTAGCTACTTCAAATTGAGTAGCTTGTATACAGTTTAGTAAACTACAGTTATAAAGCAGCTTATCCAACACTGATTTTCATGAATCAGAATTTGCTATAGAATAATCTATTAAGAGAGTGATTGAAGAACAAAAATGGAAAACTTGAGTATTTCTGACAATATGGGTGGGCTTAGGAGAAAGGTGCAAGTATGCATACACATGACACATTGCTGAGGAAGGGGGAGAGGACCCATCAAGCCATCAATAAAATGCAGATCTTTCACATGTAGAAATACCAGACCATCCGTCACACAGCAGGTAGTCGAGACTCATGTGCACGTCCTCTAAAGCAAATCACACAACCATACGGAACATGTGTTCTCAAAATGTGTGACATCTTACCCACACTGCACCTCAAAGTGCAGGATTTCAAAGGCCCACTGCGGCATTTATTGTGTCTACCTGGACTGTATATTTTTTCACAAAAGCAGTTTCGTTTTTATCAGCTTGAGAAACAGTTTAGACTGGTCTGAACCATGTCACACATAAACTCTTTGTTTAAGCTGTAAACGTGTAGGCGTATGTGTCCCGTCACGTTACAGGTGCTCGTTGCGATGATGGTGTGATGATTTAAAGCAGATAACATCTTAAGTGAGTCAGTTGCAGTTGCGTCTGTATCTTTTGGAATCACACCAACTGCAGCTTGTTATAAGCTACGAGATTGTTAGGAAAGATTGTGCTGAATTTCCCCAGATGACCACTAGAAAGTCTAAATATGCAGGCATTAACCCACATTGTATAACAGTGCAGATAAGAGTTGATAATATAGCAGAGAAACGATACAGAACAGAGATAATATAATGTTAGATGGCCACTTTCATTGATCACATGCGTCATGGGTGACTGCAAGTCTGACACAAAATGATGTTTCCACTCACACTGCTAAAAACGCTCGTATAAGCAAAGTTTAAGATCAAAACGCCTCCATCTCGTTAACAGAGGCGTGAATTTTCATCCCTTATGGTCAGAATCTCGCGTTCGATCAACAGTTTCTCAGGCAGCTTCTCTGATGTGCCAAAATGCAGCAAACAACACCTGCATCCCAAAGTATTTTGCCATGCTTCATCGCTGCGACAGATACACCACCACTGAAAGAATGCAGGGACTTTCTCAAGAAAGAAATGACCAATCAGACACAAGGAGTGCACTCCATCTGTCAAGTCCATGGCCGAGTCATGAACCCTCCTCCTCTTCCTCGTGCTTTGAGCGGTGAATGTGAGCTCTTGTAAAGGTACATGCTGTACTGCAGGTCTGATTAATGCCTCCAGACGTTTGACAGGCTTTGAAGATCTCTACATCCATGCATGCAGCGGGTCAGCGGCGGAGGCCGTGTGGTGGCGTGATGTAATTTTGCTTGTGGACGTTATAGCTGTCTTCATCTCCTGCGATTCTCTCTGCTTTCACGATTGCCCTGATAGCTGTTCTGGTAGGGGTGCAAAATGTAATTCAGGATCAAAGCAAAATAACACAACATAGAGATAAATACAGGCGGTGTTCTGTAGTGCTCAGTCAGCTGGTAGATAAGACACATAAGAGGTTTAAAGGCAAAACACTGAAGGAAGAAAACACAATCTCAGTGCTTTGTGACAATTTCACTAGTTAATTGAGTCGATAATGACTATGCTGTTTTTGAAGTCATAATGGCAGATGGTTAGTAAGATTAAACAAATACAATGCATGATTTGTGTAGCGCAATGAGAAAAGCTGGTTTTTGCTGATGGTATGAAAAATGTTAACAGAACATCAACCATAAATGGGATACATATGCTAAAGTACTTTGGGAATGATAGAACATACTCTCTTTCCTGAATAGGAGCGCAGCCGCTGGGGAATTATTAAGACTTCCTAGAGTTCATATTTGTGCTTGAAATGGCCTATAAAAGGCCAAATGATATCAAGCTGTGCTGAGGCATATTTTGTGGCATCCATTTTTGGTTGAAATATGCTTAGGCCTAGAGTTTAGTGAAATGACATGCATGCAAGATGAAAGATTAATTAAAGGTGCAATGTCTGTTTACATTTAAATTACACAAATTCAGATTTTTTTTTTTTTTTTTTAAATAAAATCAGTATATTGAATATATAACTTTGTATACATTCAATATGTAAATAAATAAAAAATGGCAACAAGGTATTATTTATAGTATACTATATTACATTATTAAATAATTCTGACATGACTGATGACTAGACAGTGGAAAAACTCCCACAAATGAGAGCACTGCAGCACTGGAATCATCTTACCTGTTATGTGATGTTTTGTCATCGGTTACAGTTTATCTTTGAAACAAGATTATAAAGTTTGTCTATACAAATACAGGCAGCCCTTGTTTATGTAACAGACATTTTTAAGAGGTACATTTTCTTTATCAGAAATCAGTATTTACCAACAAACACTGCTTAGCTGTTCAGTTCATTGTTCGGCTATTAAGCTTTTTTCATGGATGTGTAAATACAAGGTCAAGGTGTCTAACACCTTTCTGAGAAATGTATTTTTACTCCACTGGTAGCTTCAGTAAACAGTATAAATATTAAGCATAAAATGAACCTGCTGTAACATAATCCTTAACATTTTTCCTCTTTTTTTTCCTAGCAACTGAGCAACTAAGATTTATATATTTACCACAAAACATATTATACCAAATACCTAAAAAAGTCTGCTTCTAATTCTAATTCTTAAGTTCTGCTGAAAAACATTTAACACAGTTAACAATACTACAAATTAGATAAAAATAAAGAAGTTATGACATGATAAATATGTTAAATAAATTAGCCTATACAAAAATTCTGATAATTAATTGTACTACAGTGCCTGCATTTACATTAAAATATATTTGTTTACTTCTAGAGGCAGTTGTCAATAATATGACAATAATCAAATATTTGAACATTTGAGGTTCAAAGTAGGTCCATGTAATCCAGTAACTTCCATTTTTTTTTGCCCTTGAGGGAAAGGCAAAGCTGGCCAGCAAGTGTGCTTCAAGTCACTTTGGATGAAAAATGCCTGCTAAATGGCAACCAAAACAGTACACGTCATGTCAGTTATTTCAGGAAAAATGACTGTTTTCTTCAAAGCGTTACTGTGATGTTGTAGGTCTGCCTACATATTTGCACTTTTCAAAGGGTCATCTTTCTATAGAATTACAGCACTTTCATTGTATCAGTTAAGAAATAAAAAATCAGTAACAATAAAGAAACTGACAGCACACATAACCTAAGGTGTGGTCACATTTACCATTGTTTAGGGAATTTAAATCCACAAGATCGGGAATTCTGTGTGAGGGTGAAAGATTTCATCATATAGACACATTAAGAGAAATGGAAAATGGACTTCCGTGTGAGCTGTGCTTAATGCATCGTGCTTTTTTCACCAAAAATTTGCTAATGTGACCATATATTGTGAATGTTTTAAAACTATGTGCATTGTGATTTCCCTTAAAATTCAATACAATTATTATATTATTTATGGTTTTTACTTCACATAATGTTGTTATTCATTGTCTTGCCAGTTTTTTTTTTTCTTTTTTTATAAAACTGTTTGCCAGTTCAAAATGCCTCAAACACAAAATAAAATACAGTTTTTTCTCAACATCCACCTCAGTTATAGTTACAGAAGCCTATAGGTTCAAGGACACTGAACAGAAAAGAGCTCTTTATGCCTCTTCTAAAAGCAAACACATCCAGCATATTTCAGATGTACGTTGTATAGAATTGCTGTTGACATGACAACTGATCTCTTTGGCAATGAGCTGAAGAGGCTTGTTACATGCTTCTGTGACACTTCCAATCAGCACTAGCACTAAAGTGATAGTAAAAGACAAGGAGGCAGAGGCCCAGCCCAGTCACTTTGCCTGGGCCCATTCGTCACTGGAACCGCATCATGCTTTATTCCAATAAAGCCTCGTGAAACAAGAGCTGATTTCTTGCTAAATTCCAACATTAGTCACAGGTCCATATTTCAGGATTAGCAAAGTCTACGGGGAGTAATTGTTGCCCTAGGAACGAACGAGGCCTGCCTGGGTTACCGAACCACTCCATTTAAAGACATTTGTTTAGACATTGCTTTTTAAAGAAAAGTACTGTTATGCTACCAGATCAACTGCCACAAATTCCAGTCTTTGTAGCTGTCAGTGAAACCTTGTGAATGATGCCTGAGGGGCAAACAAAAAAAAGTTACACACGCACACACACAAAAAAAGTTAGGTAAAGAGGCTTCAGCGTGTGTTGGAGTTGTCTAATGGTTACCTTGCAAGAGCTTAATTGTTACCCAAGTACTTGAAAGCTCCAGTTTCACAAGTTTATATGAGGAGGATCAAGACGGGAGACCTTTCATCAGAAAAGCACTTAAGATCTGTGCTGATATTCGATAGAACTTAATCACTGTTTAGAAAAAATGGCGCCTGTCTAAGCACTCTTGGATTGGGTTCCTTCATTTCCATGAGTGGATTGTGATTTCTTGGGAGACTTGCATTGACTCGTATATGATCCCCAAACATTCCAGATCACTCGTTCATTTATTCGTTTTCAGCACTGTGCTAATGCTCAACATGTCTCTTGAGACTGTCGATTCTTAGCAGTTCTACATTAGCATTTTACATCCATCCACATGCTAACATTCTCACAACATACTCTATAGCTTCACTCCTAAGTATTTTAACCATAATATTTAGTCAGCCCATCTTCTGTGGTTTAACTGAAAGTCAACTCCTGTGACCCACGATTCCTCGGTTCTGCCAGCGCATAGTGAACTCTGTGTGAACTGAGAGTTAATGAATACATACACTGTACGGGTGTAATGTAAATGTGACCGACTCTGAGTCTTCTTATTTCACTCCATGCACTACAAGAAAAATATAGGCTATATAAAAAAAGTATAAATTCTCAGGTAAAAATTCTTCATCATTAAAATTTTTGGTAACAGTTTATTTTATGGTTACATCTATTAGTTGCTTATTAGCATGCATATTACTAGAATATTAGCCACGTATTAGTGCTAATTAAGCACATATTAATGCCTTATTCTACATGACCTTATTCTACATCCCTAATCCTACCCAATACCTAAACTTAACAACTACCTTACTAACTATTAATAAGCAGCAAATTAAGAATTTATTGAGGGAAAAGTCATAGTTAATAGTTAACAAGTGTTACCCATTCTAAAGTGTGACCAAATTTTTTATTTGACATTTAGGCAAATATACATAATATTTTCAGCAATAAATGGATGAACGAATGAACTAATTACAAAAATTGGTAACACTTTATTTTAAGGTGTCCTTGTTACACGTTACATGTACTTACTATTATAATACCAATAAATTATGTATGATTACACACATGTAACCCTAAGCTAAACCCTAATCCTAACCCTACCCATATAGTAAGTACTGTACATGTAGTTAATTAATATTACTCAGTATTTAAATGAATAATTACACTGTAACAAGGACACCTTAAAATAAATTGTGATCCAAAAATTGTATAACATCTTATTATTGTCTTTAAACACTCCTTAAGTCAAAAGAAATAATAAATAATAATAATAATAATAATAATAAAAATAAAAAAACACTGGGTAACATGTTATTTATGTCTGTAAACACTACATGTACTTACTATAACATAACAGCAAATAATGCATAATTACAAACAACTAACCCTAAACCAAAACCCTATAAAAAGCCAATAGCAAGTACATGCTGTTAAATAATATTACTCAATACTTTTTTGCGTCATTACACTGTAACAAGGACACCTTAAAATAAAGTGTAACAAAACATTGTAGATGAGTTACTTGGATCAGTGACTGGGAAATAACAAGTCAGCGCAACCCTGCATTTGTAGCCTGTAATAACTTGTGATGGATGAGAAATAAAAGTAATGTGTGTGACAAGGGCCGATATGATTAATGATAAAATCTTGACAGCGTAAACTTTGAATCAGACATCTGTGGAGAGCAGATCTGTTGTTATCAGACAATTGGGGGAAGTTTCTCTCTGTTTGTGCACACTTACCAGGTAAAGTTGAGACTTGTAGAGCGCCACGGCCATTGAAAGGCAAGAGAAAAGCTCATAAGGACTGTTTGGAGTTTGGACACATGAGATCTGGCTGTGAGGGGATGTTGCTGCTTGGTAAAAGGAGAGGAAAAGATAATCAGCTTGAGCAGGATGGGGGTGCACTGTGTTTGGTTTGTGACTTCATGGATTTGACCTTGACCTGTACATTAGGTCAACCGTTTAAAAGAACCTTTTGCAAAATAAAATATTGCACACTTTACATTTATAACAGACTATTAAAATTCTACACAGAAATTAACCGATATTAATACAGATGATATCTGATAATGATACAGCATTTTAGGGACCAGTTCTCACTATTAACTATGCAGCATACTGGCTGTTTATTAGTACTGCTATTTGTACTGCTCAGAGGTTATTTTTAAATAATTTCTAAAATTATGTTTGTGTATTGTCACGGTTGTGAGTTTTGCATGCTAATATCTATCTGTGCCATTATAAAGTATAATATTGCAAAATAATGCCACGCATTGAAAAAAGAGGTCATACTTTATTTTAAGGTTCAATTCTTGCCATTAACAAACCATTAACTATGACTTTTGCCTCAAACTCCTAATTTGCTGCTTATTAATAGTTAGTAAGGCAGCTGTTAAGTTTAGGTATAGGGTAGGATTAGGGATAGGGATGTAGAATATGGTCATGCAGAATATGTGCTTTATAAGTACTAATAATCAGCCAATATGTTAATAATAGGCATGCTAATAAGCAACTAGTTAATAGTGAGAATTGGTCCCTATACTAAAGTGTTACCAAAAAGATAACATCTATATTACCAGGTTTTAATGAAGTGAAAAAAATATTAAACATCACTGAATCAACCTAAATACATTTATTTATACCAACAAAACCAAATGTTAAATCAGGTAGAAAAAAGTTTTTTTAAGGTAATAATTGCAGGTTACCACGTTTTACAGTGATGTAGACAGTCGTGATAAGATATAAGAGTCAATCACTAGCAATTTACACTATTATGCCTCAATGCAATATATAAATATTTAGTAATATGTTGTGCTGTGACAGAAAATAACCAAGCTTCAATTGCTTTCACCAAAAAAAACAAAACAAAAAATCAAACAAAAAAAAAAACAGCATTTTAAAGATATTGCTATTATTTGTTTTACAGTGTGTTTCAAATACTTTTTTTTTTTAAAAATCGTGTGGAAACAGTTTTCACTCAGAAATTGGTAGTAAATGTCAAAAACAACTACAAAGTAATGGCAAGTAACACATGGAATCTTTGTTTTATTTACAACTTTGAAGATCTTTGGAAATGTGGAAATTTTACACTATATGAGGGAGTAAGTATTCATAAAACAGCAACAGAGGCTCAAAGAATTTCAAATCTCCAAGCATTCAAAATAAGCCATTATTGTATTCTTTAAGCAATCAACCGCAGACAAACATGTTTTAGATTCAGTAGATAAAACACTAATGACAAACTACAAAGGTGCACCCACAGCTTGCATTTAGGTCAGCAAATGAAGCACAGAATGTGAACTCTATTCAAGTCTGTCAATCAGCAGAAAGTATTAACTTTACAACACCTTCCACTGAGAAACACAAATCACTCATATCAGTCATATGCCAAATTTGTTTCAAATGGGTGTTGTTGTTTCAACTGTATAGAAACACTCCTCTCTTGTCAAGGGTGGACAAGTTGCCACTAGCTAGCACATAATTCTCTTTTTATGTCTTGTTAAAAAAATCACAATGAACTGAATACCAGCACTTAACACTATATATAGCCTGCAACAACTCACCAATCCAGTGCGGGTTGCTGGAGCCAATCCTACTTGTGAATGTGCTCAGCCATGATTGTCTACAAATGAAAACTCCCTCCATTTTTTAAATTAATTGAATTGTAGCTACTCACATATGAGTGAATGTCAGCTGCATTTGTTTTTTACTTGCCAGTGTGTTGGCCCTTAGTAAACCTAAGGTTTTTTCGAACAGAGCAAGCCATAGCTCACCATGCCTGAATTCTGTCAGAATCTCCAATGCATTTATGATGAAGAGTATATGATTACCTTTTGTGCCAGAACGATTTTATTATTTTGCACAAGTTGGAGCCCGGACCACTTGTTTCATTGAAAACAGGTGTCACATTTTACCACTAGTTTCCATCGAGAGGCAGCTGCACTGGAAATACCGTTCATCTTGCAGATTTAGAACATTCACGTGTCTGATTTATTGACAAAAAATGACAGACAACGGGAAATAACAATGTGAACCAATTACAGAAAAGGTCTGATTCCACGGCATGAATACAACTAACAGCTAAGCATTTTTATTTTTAAAGAAGGTCATAGCACTGCTTTATGACTATAAATGATATGTTAATGCATATTCATTAGCCGAGAAAGAGTGAAACACATTTAGCTAACACAGAATGTTCTCAGAACGTTCTAGAAAGGTTCTTCCAGTAACATTAATAAAATGTTTGCTTAAAGTCATCTGGTCTTTAACAATTTTCTTGATACATTAGCACAAAAAAACGTAGTAAAAACTTAGTAAAATGCTAGTAAAATTCACAATTAATTACAAAGAATCGGCAAGGAACACACTGAATTAAACAGAATTTTTAAGTAGAAAGACTGAAATAGTAGTTTCTTGTAAAGCATAATCAGTTTTATTTACAACTTACATATTTTATACAGTGTAATTCTTTTAAAATGTTCAGCATTCAAAAGTAGCATTCTCTTTGAATGATAAAATGGGACATTTTTTTTTAAAGTAAAAATGTAAAAATTTACATCTTGAGCATTATTCAGAAATAACATTCTCATAATTAATGGGACCCACAGCAAAACCTTCTTAGAACATGTTTGTTTTGTTTGACACACATTAATGCTTAAAACGGACACAAAATATTTTGTCACTGAA
Source organism: Tor tambroides (assembly GCA_021397915.2). Lineage (NCBI taxonomy): Eukaryota > Metazoa > Chordata > Actinopteri > Cypriniformes > Cyprinidae > Tor > Tor tambroides. The sequence continues at coordinate 21,404 of JAFVLL020016681.1, forward strand.
TGTAAAGCGCTATCAAGGATCATACTGAACTTTATCCTGAATGAATCTGATGAAAAAAGAGGCTGTATCATATACTAGTTGTTGCAAGTGAGTGTTTGCTAAGGCCTTATGTCAAATGCCATTCACCTGATGACTTCTCTTCCCGCAACAAGTCATCACGAGCATAAAACAAGGTGAAAAAGTTACATACACACCCGTCCTACACAGCAAAAAACCCTTCATTGTGTTTCCAGTGCTGAAAAATGAAAACAAAATTTGCCTTCTGAATGCTAACGTGAGAGGGCAAGGACGTATGAAATGATGTCTATGTACATAGGCATCAGAAATTAATTACAGATGGGGCAACTGTCATTCTGCCAGTGGCAGCTCAACAAAGCTGAGCGGAATGCCTGAACCATGAGTTTAGAGGGGTAAACACTTAACTTATTCACTGCGCCTTCATAGGGCATCTGAGCTTCTGTCAGAAAAAGACAAGCACTGTTATGTCTACAGTCAATTGAGAGGCAATTACGTGGGACTAATCTGTCATTACTGCTAAAACGAACTAAGCCCAGAGACATTGTATCAAGTCACATGCATCTGACAAAGCATGCCTGTCAGATAAGCTCGTTGCATACCAATGAGCACAGCGCTTGTGTACTCAGGCATAGCATGAAAGAGAGAAAAGGTCAATGTTTACTGTATGTGGCATGCAAAAGGCCGATTAGCTCAAGCTGTCAATGATACGACAGATCTGCCTTCTTCAGAGCGGTTTTGGTTTACTTGTCACCAGAGCGCCATCGTTTATTAATCGTCTTTTACTGCCATCCATTTGGTGCCTTGATGATTCAATAGGCTCCTTTATGGCCGTCAGCGTTTGGCCCCTGAGAATATGAGACTGACAAATTAAGATAGAAAGTCAGGCCAAAACAGTTTCTCACATACCACAAGCTTCATGTCATGGTAAAGTGTTTTGAAAACCCGAGATCTCCACTGACATGACTTGCTAATGTATGAAACTCCTCCTCTACGGCCTGTATTCATTACATGGTTCAGAACGGCCAAAGACACTGACTGGTCCTGTGCTGTCTTACTCCCTGAAAACAATATCTTAATCCGGCAGAAGTCCTCAGATGACTGGGCAGGATGTGAAATTGCTTTTTTTCCCCCATATGCGTGTGTATGTATACCCCTAGTGAAAAATAAATATACTAAAACGTATTTTAAATACATTTATTTCATGCTAAGTATACTAGAAATACTTTTACATGTTTATGCACTTAATAAAAATGTCCTGCAACTGTACTTTAAGTATACTAAACTGGTATACTTAAAGTCTGCTAAATTGGAACAACTAATTTTGTGCTTAATGCACTTTAATTGTACAGAAGTAGTGCTGAAGTTTGTGCTAAAGTGAAACTATTGCAGGTATAATTTAAATATCCTGAATTTAAAGACCGAAATTATTCAAAGATCATACAATCCTCAACAATAGTGACATTAAAATACATTTTAGGCTAATATTAAGAAATGTACATTGTGCACAAGTAGTACTCCAAATAAAGTTTAATTATTATTTTCATATCAGTACGTCTTGAGCGATATTTCAGTAAATATGTTCATAGATTTGAACTATACTTAGTATGAAATAAATGTATTTTAAATATATTACTTTTTTACTAGGGTGAACACTGCGGATGTTCAAGATATAAGATATTAAACAGATGTATGTTTTAATTTCTATAGCATGTGTGCTGACATTTTAACATTTACTGTCTCACTCTCTCTCTCTCTCTCACACACACACGCACACACATACACACACACACACACACACACACACACACACTTGACACTAAGGGTATGAGAATAAAGTAGCTCTAACTACTCCCAGATGCTAGTTGGTTGTTGGTGTTAGTCAAGTATTTTGCTGACATCATCCCTCAGGAGTTGAAAGTATTCAGTGTAACAAGTTAAAAACACATTGTGAGCTTAAATTGCCAAGCTCATCGTGGTTTGAAGCTAAAAGGTAAAACCATCACACTCTTTTCAGGGTTCCAGTCTAAAGAAAATGTCTAGAAAGCCATTGACCCCTAAAATTAAACATTTAGGAGTCAAAAGACATCTTAGTTGACAAATCATAGAAACCAACCAACCAAGCAACCCCAAAAAAATAAAAATAAAATCATATATATATATATATATACACACACACACACACACACTATATTGCCAAAAGTATTGGGTCGCCCCCTTCTAATAAACAGGTTTGACTACTTTAGTAATTTCCATGAGTATAAATCTTAAGCATATAATGATATTCTAGGCAATTGTGTGCTTCTAATTTTATAGCAAAAGTTTGGACAGGACCCTTTTCTATTCTAACATGACAATGCCTCTGTGCATAAGGCAAGGTTCAAAAAGAAAATGATTGATTCAGTCAGTGTGGAAGAACTTGACTGGTCTGCATAAAACCAAGTCCTAATCCCAGTTTAACACCTCTGGTGTGACTGTAAATGCAGACCTTGAGCCAAAAACTCATCACCAAACACCAATGACTTGTATATGGGTACAGTCATTTTAGACACTTCCAAAACTGTTGCAACAGAGATGGAAATACAATTTTTAAATACATGAATTATGGCAGTTGTGGCAGTTTCCAGTTTATGGCAGAATTAGGCAGTTATAAGTATATATATATAACTTATTGCAAACAGTGGCAATTATCTGCACCTCTTTATTGTAGTACATTATAAAACAGCATGCAGTAATAACATATTGAGTGTAAATTATCATTTTAATTCAAATTACTAAATGGATGTCACCTACCCTAAACCTACCCGATACTTTAAGTTCAACTTTTAGATTATTTACTTCATTATTACTAAAAATACATGCCTTTCCGACGTGATATCTGATTTGAAAAGGTAGAAAAAAAAGTTTGGCAAAACGAGGATTCGAACCACGTTGATCGCATCAAAAAGGACTTCAACACGTACTTCACCACTAACGTGACTTTCCCCCATTCATCTCAATGAGCCTCCAGAAAAGTCACCGCACGCTTTGGGGTCTCTGTAGAAAGTCTATGGACTGAAGGGAGGCAAGCCTCCGCTGTAAACTTTACCTGCGGGTGTCACTGTTGAATAGTGATACTTTATAAAAACGAGTGACTTTTAGACTTTTAATGTCATATTTAGTCATATTTGCGCTGTTTTATTTTTGTAAAATCGATTATTTTCTCATCCAATTTTGAGGAGAGGAGACACTGCCTCCCATGCCTCCTCGGAGGAAACGCCCCTGGTGTGTATGTGCCTTGCAGAAGTATTCAAACCCCTTCATTTTTTTTCACGTTTTGTTATGTTGCAGCCTTATGTTAAACTGCTTTACTGCTTTACTGCTTTTTTTTCCCACAACAATCTACAGTCCACACACCATAACGACAAAGCAAATAACAGGTGTTTAACGTCTTTGCAAATTTATTAAACATAAAAAACTTAAATGATTCCATTGCATAAGTATTCAAACCCTTATCTGGGACAGTTGAAATTTAGCTCAGGAGCATTCATATTGCTTGAAGATGTTACTACACTTTGAGTGAGGTTAACCTGTGGCAAATTCAATTGAATGGGTATGATTTGGAACTGCACACACATCTTAATAAAAGGTCTAACAGCTGAAAATGCCTATCAGAGCAAAAACCAAGCCCTGAGGTCAAAAGAACTGCCTGTAGAGCTCAGAAACAGGTTTGCATCAAGCCACACATCTGGGGAAGAGTTCAGAAAAAACTCTGCTGCATTGAAGGTTCACAGAATCATGTAGCCTTCATTATCCATAATGGAAGACGTTTGAAACAACTAGAACTCTTCCTAGGGCTGGCCTCCTGGCCAAACTGAGCAACTGATGGAGAAGGGCCTTGTCTAGACTGGTGACCAAGAAGCTGATGGTCATCCTAGTTGAGCTCCATGATCATATATGCAGATGGGAGAAACCTACAGAAGGACAAACATTCAATTCAATTCAATTCAAGTTTATTTGTATAGCGCTTTTTACGATACAAATCGTTGCAAAGCAGCTTTACAGGAAATTAAGTTTCCACAATATATTTATATATTGTAGAAACTTAATATATTTAACTTGTGGCAAAATTTGGTAATTCTGTATGTTGTCTGAGGGTTGGCATCCTCTGAGGTCCTCTGAGGGGTTGGCATCATCTCTTCTCAGGTGTTTGGTCATCTCAGATCACCAACATCACTGCAACACTCCACCAATCTGGGCTTTATGTCGTTGTGGCCAGACTCAATCTTCTCCTCAGTGAAGACACACAAAAACCCACTTGGAATTTGCAAAAAAGCACCTAAAGGACCCTCAGACTCTGAGAAACAATATTCTCTGGTTTGATGAACCTCAATTCCAAGCATAATGTTTGAGGGAAACCAGCTCTGCCCATCACCTGCAGAGTACCATCCAAAAAGTAAAGTGTGCTGGTAGCAGCCTCATGCTGTGGGGCTGTTTTTCAGCGGCAGGGACTGAGGGACTCGTCAGAGTAGAAGACAAGACATAACAAAACGTGAAAAAAATGAAGGGGTTTGAATACTTCTGCAAGGCACTGTGTGTGTGTGTATATATATATATATATATATATATATATATATATATATATATATATATAAATTGTTCAGAGGTGATTTACTTCCTATTTGAGGCTGCCATTGTTGTGACCCTGATCGTATTTGTGCTATTATTTAAATATGCATTTTGTAAGAATATGTAGCCTATGTGTGCTTTAAAAATATTGTGGTGCCATAATGTCATCCAGCTTATAGTTTTACTGCCAGTCAAAAATTCCATTATTTGTATTTTTCCAAATATTTGAATTTTCTTCTCTGTGAGTTTGATTCAAACCAGAGTTTAGTACTGATCCATGATTCTTCTTGACCTACCTTTGTGAAACAGACATCAGTGCTCATCATGGTACATGCAAGAAATGACTACTTTATAATGGCAACTATATGGATTTTAAATTATTGGTAGCAATAATTAATTACTGTTTCAATTATATTGGTGACCAATTTAGTAACCCTGCTTTTAAAAGTTAAAGGAACAGCTTAGGAACATGAAAGAAAGTATTTTGAACAATGCTGGTAACCAAACAGTTTTGGTGACCATTGACTTTCATTATAGGGTCACGTAGAGACAATATATTCCTGTTATGGTCTAAAGAGATAACAAGAAGTCATTAAAGTAAAGATACAAGAAATCATTAACCTTTGCTTGTTGGATCAGCGTATACTCTTCTTAACAACTATTTGTAGATGTTTGACTACAAATTGTAGTAAGACATTGACTTCAAACCTGAGTGGAGGCCAAACCTGTGATTGTCAGTAAACCAAGACAACATGTTAAGTGAGCAACTACCTAGTCCATGGACCTAATTTTGTCAATTCTCTGTATTTTTAGTGCAGATTCTCTTTCCTGATGTGTAACGTGTCTTAGTTTAGCAGATGTCACGCAGGTAAAGATGATGAACAGACAGCAGAGGATAATAGTGAGTGGCAGAACACCTGCAACAAAGGCAACTACAAAGAGGCCTCACTGACAGCGCTTCCTTCCCCCCAGCCTATATCTTGACCCCGCTGGAATCCCGCACCATCTTGGAAAAAGATTTCCAGCGCTGCTCTTTATCAGATGCTGGTCCCAAGAGCCTGTTAAAAATCCTGGGGTTTGCAAATCGAGTACCGTAATTAAAGGGTCAAGGGATGGAAGGTGTCCCACACCTGCGGCTAAATCTGGCTGAGTTCCACTTTCAGTGGGATGACAGAGGAGCAAATAAACATTGGCCAGAGCATGCAAGATAAAAAGAGAATGATGTAGCCAATTGGCCATGAGGGATCTTTAAGAAACTGTTTATTGCCATGGATGGACAAAATGGACACTGCTTAGATTCTTAGAAGTCAGATTTAGAGGTGCTTGACAGGTTCATTTGTATCTCTGGATGTTTTATTTCACAAGAACAGACATATATAGTGTCTGTAGGATGATAAAAATAACTCCAGTTCATTAGGTCACAACTTATCCCTGGAAAACAAAAGGGGCTGGAACCAGAGAGTGTTGTGCATTGAAACATGACACGAGTATATTCAAACTTTTAAGTATCCTCCACAAACTGATATTTGTTTTAGGCATATTGGGTGTCAATAACACCAAATTCAAAAGTGTAATGGCTCACGACAGACCCTTTTGCCATGTGGCTTCATTTAAATACGAAAGGCTTAATAAGGAAAGTTATCCACCTGGGACGATCAGAATACCAACAGCATCACGTACAAAACAAACAAGCCCCCGAAACAGATGTCACATGTAAAACTAAATATAACGTGCCTTTGGTTGGGTCACACCTGGAAAACACAGGCAATTAGCCAAAGCAGCCCATGAAAGCCGCTCCAATCCATGACATATATATTTAGCTGCGGCCGCTGTGCAAATACAGAGTGTGGTGAATGCCGATACTGCCGTGGGGACTGTAATAACCGATGTGTTCATACGACGCCCACACGAGCTAAAATTGTCTTTTTGTGAATACATTACATTTGTTAAAACACTTGGGCTTATTGCAATGCACATGGCATTGTTATTATAAGGCCTATTTCCATAAAGCTAAAAGCCTATATGTGTTTATATTGTTGTGCTCATTTGACCTGGTAGTTAGGAGGCATATTTGAGATTTAATCACTTGGCATTAAGCTGCTAAGTGTCATTTAACATATTTGACTAATTCAAATATGTATAGTGACTGATCACCTGACTACAGGATGAGTACAGGTTAGGCGACTACGCATGCCCTAATTTGGACAGTGAGCAAATTTCATGGTGGGCAGCCTGAGGAGGTAATGGTTTTAAGGCAAATTGATTTCGAAACCACTGTCCACTGTCATTTTCCATGTCAAATGAACGCTGGTCTGGTCTTTCCTGACCAGTGAATCTGAAGTGGAGGCACTAACCATTCAGGTTATTTGGAGGCTTTATTTGGATGAATTTACATTCAGGAACCTTGCACACATCCTTTTTTGAAAATGGCAAGAAAATAAAGGATTACTGAGGAAAGGAAGCAGAGACAGAGCCAAAACCATATACTTTGTTTACCTGTCCAAAGGCTATTCAAATACAACCTTTAGTTTGTGCACTGCAGTCCAACAACTTTTAATTTCATTCAACTTATCTGGCTATTGTTGATCGGATTTGAGAAAACGCCACATTAATGGACAGTTTAATCATAATGGACTTCATTGCTTTGCTCAGTATGACCATTTTTACATTTTATATTCTTTGTGACTGGTTATTTATCTGTTATAAATAAAAACTGAATATACAACTTGAATATCAAGCTGTATATAACCTGCAGCATATGTTTTAAAATGCCTTACTCGTTTAAAGTTTTTTTTTTCTTCTCTTTGTTAAAAACCCTGAATCATGTTCTGAACAGCGCACATAAAACCTCCACCTGTGTCAAAAAGTCATCTATTTTACCATGCGGTTGGAATTGACTTGATAAGAGAAACAACCACAAGAATACAATCTGTCATTCCAACACTGAGGTCACATTCAACAACATGCCTATCTCACCTGATAGCATCAGCCAGGTGTCAGAGAAAGCCGATGGGCGATAAGGTTACACTGCAACCCAAATTACGTTTTGTTAGGGCTGCTGTAACAATTTGTAAATACATGATTACTATCCAAAAGACAAATGTATCATTTCAGTATGTTTTAGATATTTTAATTAATTGTATATTTTAAGAAGAAAAAAACAAACAAACAAAGAATGGAATTACAAGCAGATTAAATGCACTTTCAGATATGTGACCCTGGACCACAAAACCAGTCATATGGGTCAATTTTTCGAAATTGAGATTTATACATCATCTGAAAAATAAGAATAAATAAGCTTTCCATTGATGTATGGTTTGTTAGGATAGGACAATATTTGGCCGAGATACAACTATTTGAAAATCTGGAATCTGAGGGTGCAAAAAATAAATAAATAAATAAATAAAAATATTGAGAAAATTGCCTTTAAAGCTGTCCAAATGAAGTTCTTAGCAATGCATATTACTAATCAAAAATTAAATTTTAATATACTTAAGGTAGGAAATTTACAAAATATCTTCATGGAACATGATCTTTACTTAATATCCTAATGATTTTTGCCATAAAAGAAAAATCGATAATTTGACCCATACAATGTATTTTTGGCTATTGCTACAAATATACCCCAGCGACTTAAGACTGGTTTTGTGGTCCAGGGTCACATATTTAAAATAATAATAATAATAATAATAATAATAATCAGGTTAATCTTGACTTTGTATAAATGTGAAGGATTCCAGATTACAATGTTGATGTCATCGTAACTAAAACCTGTTAGAAATGCTCCTCTGCAAACAAGATACTATCAGCACTTTTCAGCTTAACAATTAATGTGACAATTATGTCATAAATTATATCAACATCTAACTACTTTCTATTCGTAAGACATTTAACCTTCAGCAGAAACAGGTACAACTGAGGGACAATTGGACATTTTAGTATTAGCAAATTTTCTTGGCTTCCCTTTATTGTTTGGTTTATTACGGAACAAACGTAGAGTTTGCCTAATTGTTTTTTTCATTATCCATTTTTATTAATTATTATATTATTCTGTATTTATTATGCATCCATCTTGTTTTGCTAAACAGCAGTGGAAAACTATGACAGAACTGATACTGTTGTTTTTAGGGCTTTGTGGTTTAACCTTCATCTCTCAAGCACTCAACACCACTTGTATCTGTACCTGTACTGTGTTTTTAACGACATTTGAGGTTTATTCAGGTCTTGATATCTCTGATACAAACATCTCTGTACAAACAGTGTGCTTTATTTTAAGATGCTAAGAAAACTTTTGCCAAGAACTTGATTGTAAATGTAAATTAATATTTATAATTTCTGTTAGGATGAAATCAACAATTTCATAGCACTGTTGCTATTTCTAATGACATTACTTCAAATCTGAAAACTATTGTAGGCCTATTAAACGACAACTATATTAACTATTTTTATTTTTATTATTATTATGATTTTAAAAGGTAATTTCGTTTGCATATTTGTGTGCATTATTGCATGGTTGGCAAATTAGATCATTAATTAACTGATTATACGAACGAGTTACAATGTATTAGTGTCAACACATGAATTACCCTCTTAACACTACGAACTGACTCGTACTGTAGCTGTATTTGCATGTAGATTGCTTTTGAACCTCACTGAATTCTTGAGCACTGCCTCCCTCGTGTGGTTACATTACAAAACTGACGTTTTATCACACTTTTTACACCAAAAATAACTAATAGTCTTGCGTTGACCCGTTAAACGGCCTATTAAATCTTACACATTAAACAGCCTATTATAGGCTTTTCAGATCATTTTTTTAAAGAGTTAAAAAAAAATTAATTGTAAAACGTAACTTCCAAAAGAAAACATTTTGGCCAACAAATATAAATGAATAAATTGCAGATATAAATGTGTGACAACTCGCCTCATAAGCTGATATTAATGAACAATAGTTACCCTTGTCCTGAGAGAACCGTTTGACATTTTGTTACCCAACAGATGTTATATGCAAATCTATTGTGATCTTAGAATCGCAGTTCAGATTCACTATACATTCTGTGGGGGTGGGCTTTAGAGATGGGGGCCAATCAGGTACAGCCCTCCAAGTGTATGGACCAATCAGAAGCAGAGGAGTTATTATTTTTACGGGGAGTAAATTTTCGATCCAAACAATTAGTTGATTATTGTTACCCTAATTTAAGGATGACATACATTTTCATTTCTCACACTTCTTTTACACTGCAAATAAAATGCATTGTTCAGCAAACAACAACATGCTTATGCAACCTAGGCATATGCAATATGGAACCTGTGTCAGTTCTTCCGTAGTGTAATGACAGAAAAAACAAAAGGCCTCAGATACGTTGGGACTGATGCAGGCGTGAATACAACACATTCAGACCTGTGACTGTGTGAAAACGTGATCATTTTGAAGCGTGTGTCCTCAAACGCCTTGGCAGACGGCCGACAACTTCCAGCACGTTCGGTGCAGCGAAGTGAAAGTGCACTTGAAGGCCCCGCCCCTAAATATACCACGAGGTGATCGATGTGTTGCTCAGCCAATCACACCAGAGAGACGACTGTATTTCCTGCGCTCTAAACGAATCAGAAATGACAAAACACTAAAAAACGCGAACTTCAACTTGTCAGCAAAATAGAGGGGGAGGGGACCAACATATGGCAGTCATATTTTTGAAGCTGAAATAATGTGCTAGACCTTTTATTGTGTTGTTTACCTTCCAGAAGGTAATTGAGTTTAAATACTCTTTGCTTGGACATTTATACTAATGTATATATGTCAGTGGGCAGCATTTTTGGCATTTGGCATTTGCTGATAAAATGTAGCGGGCTAGCATGCTAACATAACTGTACAGACGGTTAGCGAGCTGCTGCTCAATTAGACAGGGGGCTTCACTGCTTTGCTTGCTTTTAACTTTGACAACATAAAAGCAGGTGAATAAACTGCTCCTCGAATAATGCAAAACTGTTTGTAATGCCAGGAAAATGAAAAGCTGTTAATAAAAGTGCATTGGTAGTGCGCTGTGGTGGGAAGGTCCCAGAAAGTTTGAGATTTCAGGAAACTGCAATGGCGTGAGGGGGAGACAGTCATGACAGCAGGTCGAGGAAGCCATGATCCGATCAGAGCAACTCTCCAAAATTACATGCGCCGCGCTATATGTGCACTGATTAATGAATTGCAATGATTCTTTTGTTGTTGTTGTTTTAAATAAGCCTTTTTCTTGTAATATTACGGGTGACGTTGGCCACTCCTAATTATCAGTTGCTTTTAAAAGTTTTCGTCATTCTGCTTTGGACAGTAAACATAGGCCTGCATGAGCGCATTTGTGCATTCAACAACGGATTGATTGTTTATTCCTAGTTATTCTGTTTGTTCAGTTTTGCCTGAATGAACTTACATCGTTCATAGATACGCGAATAATTACTGTAATTTTCAATAGAGTGTGTAATTAAATGTTAAGGTGTTGTTACATGATAAAAGAGTACCATTATCTCATTCTCACCCTGTGCATGTTTTATTTTTATTTTTTTAACCCCTTACCGTCATTTCTGGCGTCCTCCAGAAACGCTGCTTCGGGGGGCGTGTCAAATCAGCGCGGGTCATTGTTATGCAAATAACACTGGAAGAGTTTGCGTAAATTTTGAACAACTCTATTTTGGGCCACTCTGTTTGTATGTTTCCCTTTATGTGAGCGGGAGACTGTCTTTGTACTTTTTCCTCCTCTTCTTCTTCTTCTTAATAACAGCAACAATAATAAAGCAATATAACAGTAAAGCAATATTAGAAAAAGAATATAACTTGTTTAATAATTTATTTTAAAAGTTATTTTATTTAAAAGTTTCCTTTTATTGTGTGGGCAAGTTCATTGTTATTAATACTGATGATTATAATAATAATGATAAAGCAATATTAGAATATATGCAACTTATTTAATAAAAATGTTTTTTTGCCCCCCCTCTTGGCACTAAGTATCAGGGGTCCCACAGTCATGGAAAGCTTTAAAATGCCAGGAAAAAGACATTGAAATTCATTACTCAAAAATGTGGATCCTGAAATATCATCATGCAACTGCATATATTTCCTTAATATGACAGAACTTGGTTTTAGGTTACTTATATATAATAATGCAATAAGCCACAAGAGACTGAAATGCAGTGCCTCTCTTGGCTTATTGCTTTTTTATGATAAAAGACAACAGATGTTGTGCATAGTTTCATATATTAATAATCAGAATTTAATTCATGAGCCTAACTGTAGCTTTGATAAACAATGTAACAACTTGCCACATTCTGATAGAATTTATAATTTATTAAGTTTACTGGCAATTTTGTAGTGGCTTTGAATGATCTTTTTCATAAAATATAAAATATGACTTAAAATATACTTAACTTTTTTACAATTTTGTTTTTTATTTTGGAAGTAGCAAATGAAAAATTCTGTCGTTTGGGAGTCAAACAATCTTTAGAATTTGGACAATAGTGAGAATCTATCATTTACAGTAGGTTCAAGTTTTGTCCCTCCTTTCCACAGATTCTCGGCAAATAAATGTCCACCCCCAATGAGCCACCAGTTGGGATGTCCCATGCTGGTCCCTCACCAGGTGCTGGCCTGTCTCCGGGGCCCATCCTCGGGCCCAGCCCTGGACCCGGCCCCTCTCCTGGCTCTGTACACAGCATGATGGGCCCCAGCCCAGGGCCCCCAAGTGTCCCGCATGCTATGCAGGGCCAAGGGGCTGGAGACTATTCACAGGACATACACCCAATGCATAAGGTAGAGGATGTCTTTTGCCATTGATTATTTTAAAATAGATCAATAGTTGTCCAATAAATGCAAAAGCAGAAAAATGCTATAAATAAATGTAAAAGCACAGTATGTTTGAAGTTGCCAGTATGCCAGCAGCATGTATGACTAATCTCCTGCCTCTGTTCAGCCTATGGAGGGAATGCATGAGAAGGGGATGGGAGATGATTTGCACTTTGGCCAGATGAAGGGGGTGGGCATGAGATCTCTGCACAGTGGCATGGGTCCTCCACAGAGTCCTATGGATCAACATAGTCAAGGTACAATTACATATTGGCCACAATATAATAACAAAGCACTCAGTGGTTATAATTTTAACCATAATTATAGTTCACTAGAAGAGGCTTTTGTTCTTCCGCAACCAAAGGAGGTAAGTTTACAATGGCCTCAGAGCTAATTAAGGAAATTGTCTGACAGTGTTTATTTATTTATTTATTTTTTGCGCACTTGTCTTTGGGGCTGCCTTTATGTTACACTACTTATCCTCTTATGCTTATATATGAGATCTTTTGTACTTTGCTCTCTTCACGCTTCAAGCTTTTCTCTGATCTGTACCTTTTACAGTCCTAAGTGTTTCTTTAAATGCTCATAATTAAATATTCTGCAATTAACAGTAATGGATTGTTTAACGAAAATGTAGTATAAAAGTTAATTTATAATTGTTGATGTAGCATAAAGCACAGCTCACACAGAAGTCTCTTTCAAACCAAGCAGCTTTCTGTCAGTCAATGCAGTAAATTTGTGTGACCAACTTAACCCTGAGTATAATCTTTGTGTGGAACTTTTTCACTCCTATGTAGAACTTCCAAGCATTGGAATGGATTCCCATTTCACAGACTGGCAGTAAATTTGGCCACACCATCATTTTTGCAAATTAAATTTTATACACACATTAAAAAAAAAAGTGCTTTTGGGAAATATCATTACATTTTTCAGTCACGTTATATGAGGACTCCATTCATACCAAGCTGGTTCATTCTTCAAAAAGAAAAAGACAAAAGATAGAAAGAAAAACAAACAACTTTGGTATGGCAGTGACTATCAAGTGCACTTTTAAATGACACCTTTGACAGCAATAAACTTCATAAATCTGTTCTCTTTTTTTGCTTCTTAGGCTACATGTCCCCTCATCCCTCGCCAATGGGCCAGGTGCCAGAACATGTGCCCAGCCCTATGTCAGGAGGAGGGCCGACCCCACCGCAAATGTCTCAGGGTCAGTCACCCATGATACCCATGGATCCACAGGGGATGGGACAGCAGGCCAGGGGTCAGTCTGCCTTCAGCCCAGTCCAGCTACAGCAACTCAGAGCTCAGATCCTGGCGTACAAGATCCTGGGTCGTGGCCAGCCTCTGCCAGAGAATCTGCAGTTAGCTGTGCAGGGCAAGAGGAGCCTCCCCACCATGCAGCAGCAGCCCATCAACACTGGCCCGTACAACAGACCTCCAGGTGAATATGCTTATGGTCATTTTGGTGTTAGTCAGTAAATCCAAGTCCCTTAAGTCCAAATTACAGTTGTGCAGTTTTCTCTTGTACTTGTATTTTTACAGTGGTTTAAAGCCTGAATGTAACTGATGATATTCTCTACGAATTTATTCAGGATATTGGTTATACTTTTGTGTAATTCTTTTTTGTCATTTTTAATGTTTTGTTAGGTATGCCAATGCCTCATGGAGGGCCTGCAACTGGCCCATGTCCCTCTCCAGCCATGCAAACTTATACCCAGAGTTCTGGGCCAAAACCGTGGCCTGAAGGTGAGTGTGGGATGTATTTATTCTTAAAGGGATAGTTCGCCCAAAAATAAAAAAATTAGCCCATTATTTACTCACCCTCAAGCCATCCTAGGTGTATATGACTTTCTTCTCTCAGACATATCCAGTTGGAGTTATATTAAAAAATGTCCTGGCACTTAAAAGCTGTATCACGACAGTCAGCAGGTGTTTTTGTTAAACAGTCCAAAAGAAGTCCAATAAAAAGCATCCATCCATAATAAAATGTGCCTCACACAGCTCCGGGGGGTGAATAAAGGCCACCTGTAGCGAATTGATGCGTTGTAAGAGAAATATCCATATTTAAAACATAATAAATGCTTTTCTGTAACTTCTGCTAACTGTTGTATGCGCTTTCACAGTAGAGCGCTGTTCCGGCTGATGACGTAGGACGTATGCGTAACATGAGAGTGTAACAATTATTATTAAGGAATTTTAGCTCTGGTCAAGCTTTTATTATGAATTTTAGCTGTAGGGAATTCAAATATTAAAATTAGGGTTGATT